>VXAZ01002650.1:391175-467505 GCA_013399875.1 Gymnorhina tibicen | reverse complement strand
GGCCCTGCAAGGCCACACTGAGCTCACCCCAGAGCTTCTCCTCTCCAGGCTGAACAATCCCAGCTCTCCCAGCCTTTCCTCCCAGCAGAGCTGCTCCAGCCCTCTGCTCATCCTGGTGCCTCCTCTGGCCTCTCTCCAGCAGCTCCACGTCCTCCCTGTGCTGGGCCCAGGGCTGGGGCAGCTCTGCAGGTGGGGCTCTCACCTGAGCGGGGCACAGGGCACAATCCCAATCCCTTCCCTGCTGGTCTCTCCTCCATGGATGCAGCCCAGGATGCCGATGGATTTCAGGGCTCCCAGCACTCCCTGATGGCTCCTGTCCAGCTTTTCACCCACGAGATCCCCAAGTCCTCCTCAGGGCTGCTCCCAAGGAATTCCCCTCCCAGTCCGTGCTCATGGCTGGGATTGCCCTGACCCAGGAGCAGCCCCTGGCACTGGGAATTGTGGAACTCCATGAGGTTCTCCTGGGCCACTTTTCGTGTTTGTGCACTTTGCAGTCTCCTGCCTCAGTCTGCAGATGACATTTTGGGTTCCTGACTCCTCCATCCAAATCCCTCCAGAGTCTGACACACACAGTGTCACAATCCAAAAATCTCCGCATCAGATTTAGTTTTTCAGGTCCCCTGAGTGGAGAATTCATTTTCTTCATGGAATTATTTGCTCCCGCCTCAACACTCAACTTTGGAGTTGCTCCATCCGTTCCAGCAGCCTTAACACACCCTACCTGTGGCTCTTCCACACATACAGTGCAGCCAAATGGGGATAAACAGCAATTCCTGATTTAAGGAATTCTAAACACTGCCCTGTCGTGGGGAAAAAAGACAGGAAAAGTCAACAGGACAAAAAAAGAAAAAGCAAATTATTGCTGAAACTCTTCATAGAGAAAGTTCACATAACACGGTCTCCTAAAAATAGTTGTTTCATTTCCTGCCAAGGTGATGTAAAATCCGAGAAAAATGCCGAAGTGAAGAGATTTCTTGGGAAAAGCTTAATTCTGGTGCAACTTTTCCTCTTTTAATGGTGCTTGCTTTGCAGGAGGAAAAAAAAAAGGTTTCCTGCTGGAGAAGCCAACAAAAGTTTCAGCAGGACTGAGTCTGGTAAGAAATCCCAGAAGACAAAAAATTGTGTTTTTCTCTTGCATAAATATATTTTTCCGAGAGAAAAAAAATATAAATAAATGCATACATAAAAATAAATAAACAGAAAAGAATAAATACTGCAGCCTCTCCATTTACAGCTGAGACTCGCGGCGACCTTGGCTCCCAGGGAGGTTTAACCTACTCTGATTAACTTTCCCATGTTATTCCATGAAATAAAACCAGTTTCGACACCCAGAGACTGAGGCATCCTAGGGATAACACAATAACCCCATGGAATCATTCCAAATTGAGTTGCAATAATTCATTTAGGTGACCATACAGATTTGTTATGTGCAACATGAAACATTGCAAAATGAAATCAATAGAAATGTTTCTTGTTAATGAAGATAGACTGGGCTCTTCTGGGTGGGGTTTGGACTCCATAGCGCAGAAATCTGATTTGGATTCAGAATTCCAGGGTATCTGACTGCTTAAAAAATGAGGAAAACATGATTTTATAATGATACGGTTGGACGGCTGGGAAATTATGTCCTGAATTTTGTTCCATGCTTTGCTCGTTAAGAATGGAAGCACAGAGCAGCCAACAGCAGTGGGAGCTTGGCTGTTTTTCTTCCACAAGGGCTTCACCCTGAAGTTTTTAGGGATTTTTATTGGATTCCCAGTGAAATTCATCCTCCTGCCACGGGTTTTGAAGAGTGTGAATTTTCAGTGGTGGATTTTTTTAAAACCTTCCAGATCTTTGATGCTGATTTATTCTTAAGAAAGACAAACACGCTCGAGTGTAACGAGTGACAGGAGGAGAGGAAACGGCCTGAGGTTGCTCCAGGGGAGGGTTAGGTCGGATATCATCCAAAAAAATTCACAGAAAGGGTGGTAAAGCATTGGAATGGGTTGCCCAGGGAAGTCATGGAGCCGCCATCCCTGGAAGGGTTCAGAAAACGTGTGGATGTGGCACTTGGGGACGTGGTTTAATAACGAACATGGTGGTGGTGGTTTGATTTGATGGTCTTAATGATCTTTTCCAGCCTTAACAAATCTATAATTCTATTATTCCATAAACGCAGCTGGATTTTTATTAGTTCCCAAGCTACTTCATTTCAAATTCCCTGGAAAATCCCTTCTTTGCAGCTTGGACTTAGCCAGTGTTTTTGTCTTTTTTTCTGCTTGCAGTCTTCGTTTCAGAGGCTTTGAGCCAAAAATCCAGGGGTTGGCAGAGCTGCATAAAGGAGATCTCTGGGAAGAAGGAAAAACCCAACCAACCACGGGCACAGCGGAATATTTAACAGCAGATCCTGCGGGATGTCATCCCTTTTCCTATCGGAAACGTGGGATGCTTCCACAGTCAGCGGAAACATTTAGGCAGCATCAAATTTGTGATAAATTGGCTGAATCTAATTTATTTAGGGAGCCCCCAAATTGGCTCCTTAAAGCCCTGAGCAGAAACTTGTGATAGGGTCAGCCAAGACAACACCAAGGCAAAGGCCGGGACTTCACGGGAAGAAAAGGAGCTCTTGGAATGTTACGGAGAGCTCTGGACACGGTGATTAAAGGAGGTTGAACTCCTTGACCTGGCAAATCAAACTGGCGACAGCTCAGTATGTTAAACTGCATTAAAATTTATGACACTGAAGAAGAGGATCAATGTGTGAATAAAGCCTAAATTAGGAGATCTCTGGAGCAGGGAAAACAATCACCTGCAGGATTTCCAAGCATCCGAAAAAACCCAGAGATTGCGCGTTCGTTTGCCGGCCCCAAAATAATGTGAAACCCTCTTTGAAAGGGAGAGGAAAAAGAGATGAAATGCCTCGAAAACGAAACTGCAAATGGTCATTAGAGGGAAAAATCTGAAGAAGTTTCACTAAGTAGCCGTAAATGACTTTTTGTAAATGGCTCTTGTGGCTCGGGGAAGCGACCCCGCGGCAGCAGCAACCTCCGGCCAGGGTTCAGGGCGCTGGGAATTCAAACACCTCGGCCACAGTTCAGGTGTCAAGCGGGGCTTTGTGCCCTGCAAAACAAACTTCTTATAGAGCTGGAAACTTAATGATGAAAAGCAGTGCTTACAGCTCCTTAAAGCTCTTTGGAATTTCAATAATGGTTCCCGGAACTGAAAGGATGCTGTCGAGGCAAAGTCGTTTCTTAGAATCAAAAATACAAACCATTTATTTGGCTACAAACAGTCTTCATTTCAAAACTTGACACGGAAAACCATTTATTTTTCAGTGGCTTCACCTTGAATTTGTATTTTTATATCATCCAGCCTGAACTAGCAGTTTTAATTCCATTTTTGCAGTTTTATTTCCGTTTATAATCAACGCCATGTTATTTCTGATAAAATAAAGAAACTCTCCTAACCCTTCCCTAGGTCACCTGTGTTTCCAAAAGAGGAAAAGCCAAAAATAAAGCACAGGGATTGACTCTTTAGAGAGTTACTACTCTAAAACCGCTTCTCCTTAGCTCTATTTTGTAAATCAAAAAAAGGGGCAAACTGATAAAAAGCAGACACAAAGCCAAATCAAACCAACAAGAAGCACAGCTCCTCTGAAATGGAATCAAAAACTGTCAGATATAACCCCTGAATGATTTTCTGCTGCTTTTGTAGTGCCACTGGAAATGTCCTTTCCTCATCACCTTGGCCACCACTGTTACACAGGAAAACAGCAGCAGTTTCCACCTGCAGAATTCACCTTTATTTTCTTCTTCCTCCAAAAGTCAAGAGCTCCAAGAACCTTTGTTCACGTCCAGCGTCTCTCTTTTCTCTCAAAAAAATTGAAAGCTGGGATGTCCACTACACATTTAAGGGCGAGTATCCAAATAATCCTTTGGAATCCCGTGAGATATTTCCATGTATCCAAGTGGGTGACAGCAGCAACCCCACAAGAAGCTGTCCCTTGCCAGAGGGAATTCCTGGGGGTTGTTCTGACTGTTCCAAGGTGATGTTTGGATTGGAGACGGGATTCTTCCCAAAGTGTCTGGGTTCTGAGGGAAATCACACCCTTGAAGCAGGAGCAGGTTTTGAAATCCACTGGTGGGGCTCAGTGATTTTTACACCCCATGGTCAGGAGATGAGATCCACGGGCTTTTCCGTTTTCCCACTTTCCACTGGTGTTCCAGAAGAGCTCCTCAGTGCTCCCTGAGCCAGAGGGACCCTGAGAGCAGAGCTGGTGGATTTAATAAGCAATAAATTGAGAATTTAAGCCACTTTGACTGAATCCACTCACGTCTAAACGGCACCTCCGCGGTGCTGAAGGGATCCCTCAAAATGATGGATGAAAATCCAATAAAGATTTCAGAGCCAGGAGGGGACAGGGAGCTGCGTGACTGCAGTCCTGACACAGAGCCAGCCTCTGCTCCAGGGGCATCCCAGGCCCACGTGGATCGGGATGAAAGCTGAGGTGGGTTGGGAAAGCTGCAATCCAGGCCTGGCAGAGTGTAGAGGGTGAGTTTGTTGTGGGGATTCTTTGATGATCCCAGGTTTTAAATTGGTTTTAAGCTGCCAGAGGGCAGGGTCAGATGGGATATTGGGAAGGAATTGTTCCCTGGGAGGGTGGGGAGGAGCTGGGATGGAATTCCCAGAGCAGCTGTGGCTGCCCCTGGATCCCTGGCAGTGCCCAAGGCCAGGTTGGACACTGGGGCTTGGAGCAGCCTGGGACAGTGGGAGGTGTCCCTGCCATGGCAGGGGTGGGAATGAGATGATCTTTAAGATCCATTCCAACCCAAGCCATTCCATGATTCTATGGAAATATTCCTGTTTCCTCTTAGCCGCTCAATCATTTCCCTCTCCTATCCATATGACATTCCTAACTTGCGTCCCAGTGAATCCCAGCCCTTGCCCACTGTTTCCCGTACTTCCCCCCTCTCTGATTTTTCCACGCAGCTCTCAGTCCAGCTCCGGACTCTCCTTTATTTCTCTCCCTAATTCACCCCCCCCACAAAAGCAGATCAGATCCAATTACACCCTGCACGCTCCTGTCGCCTTTTTTGACCTGTGGCCGAACCGGGTCCAAGAGCAGAGCTGGTCCCTGGCCACCAGCCCCGGGTGCCACGCGCCCATCCCGGTGGGAGCTGTCCGCCGGGAGCCGGGTGCTGAAGGATCCCGGACACGGGGATGCTCCCACACCGGGCCAGAGGGAGGAATTCCTGAGGCTGCGTCACCTCCCTCCAGCTTTCCAAGCCCTGGGAGAGCTGTCCCAAAAATGGTGCTTGTGAGGTACGTGTGGGCCCTTCCTCCAGAAGGGAAAGGTCAGGAAAGATCCTTCACTTCAGTGTTTCCCCAAACGTTCAGAAATTTGTCTTCTCACCAAAAAATGTGGGAAAATTTACCCCTGGAATTATTTCATCTGCTCTTAAGGGGCTTTCTTAATTTAAACATCTTCTCCAGCCCCTCATTAGCCTTTTTCATGTCCTTAGTTTATTATTTCTTGGGGATTTTTCAGAAACTCAGACCTTGTCATCGGGTGGTGATTTCACGGCAACTCTTCCCATGGAGTTTGTGCTAAGGAAATGGAAATTAAAAGCTTGGTTCTTCTTTTGTGTGTGGCTGGCACAGCATCGCGTTGTGACCGAACATTCTTCCCTTCCCTGTTCCTCCAAAAGCTTTCTTCTCTGCTGAGTTCTTAATTTAAGGAAAAAACAAAAACAGATTGGATTTTTCTGCCGGCATCTCTTCCTGATCTTTGAGACATCCATGACAACAAACTGGGACGCTCTGATGACTGAAAAAAAAAAAAAAAATGCTTTTCATCTCTGAAATTTTAACTATTCCATTTGTTTTAACTATTTTAACTTTTACAATATGGGATAAAATGTCTCCCTTTCCCTCCCATAATTTCCCTGTCACGGCCTGCACAAAGCTTGGTGTTCCTATTCCATGGCAGAGATCCAAAGCTCCAAAGAAAATACATCTTTTCTGCCCAGCACTTTATTTATCTTAAAAATTTCTGTCTTGCCAGCATCGAAGAGGAACCATTTCATTTACCTTTTATTATTAATGTGAATTCCTGCCACGCCGTTCTTCAGCCACAGGACTCTCCCAAATGGAAAAGCTGGACAGAAATCCTGTTCTCCCCAGGATTTCTCAGCCATTGATCCACGTTCAGCTACATCAGCTTCCGATACTTTTGCTTTCCAGTGCGTTTGTTTTTCCTACTGAATTTTTCAGGACACTCATTTCACCTGGGGACATCCTATTGAATGCTTTGGGGCCAGTGCTGAGATAAAAGAGTTGAGTGTGGGCCCTTAATGAGGAACTTTGGAAATTGTTTTACATTTGTGGGAGGGGAGGCTGTTCGTGGCAATTCATCCTCTTAATAAATCGCAAAAATTCTATTGTTTTAAATTTATAACACAGCTTTTCTATGGATCCCTTCAATACAGGCGAAGTCCACAGACAATTTCTTGAGCAAAAATTTCTCGGTCTTGCTTTGCCCCTGTTTTACAAGACAGAACTCCGAGGTTCTGTCTGGAGAGCTGGGAAGACTTTCAGTCAGGATGGGATGGGCGTTATTCCTAAGAGAAGACTTCAAGAGAAACCTGGAAGGGAAGGAAATGTGATTCCTCCTTGGTCAGTCCTCCTGAATTTTGAACTGCACAGGATGGAAGTTCCCACAAATAATTGCACCCCTGTTTTTTAGGCTCAGCAGTTTCAGGGGGGAGCTCCCCAGGGAATGGGCGCAGCCCCGAGGCTGACAGAGCTCCAGGAGCGTTTGGACAGCGCTCCCAGGGGTGCCCAGGGTGGGGTTGTTGGGGTGTCTGGGCCAGCAGTTGGATTGGATGATCCTTGTGGGTCCCTTCCAATTTGGGATATTCCATAATTCTATGATTCTCTGCTTTCCTTAATCTGCCCAGCTCACAGGGAACTTGTCTTGTAATTAATGAGCTCAAAATCCCTTCTTCATTCTCCCACCTCGGTCTCACAGCCTGGGAATGCTCTAAATTAAACATTTTACGGAAAACAAGGACTTGGACTTCTGCCTCCAGTGCCACCGGGGCAGCCACTTAATGCTGTTAAACCAAGCCAAAAAAAAGAAAGTTAATTGAATGACAATTTCTAAATTTAATAGATGTGGATCTTCACTTGGAGCAGGCTGGAATTACCTTGAGTCCTAGGGAAAGGTTACCCATTAACTCCTGAGTTCTGATTGGAGGATTCCAATATTGGGATTTCATTAACAAGATTTATAGGAGCATCCGGTGACCGCTGTAGTAATGATTGTTATCATTCCACAACCAGAGAAATATTTTCTATATTTTTTGATTAAAGTCAGATTTCTTCTGAAATTCCAATGTTACTGAAGCAGGAAGCCTGATTTAATGACGAGTCATGACCGCAATATTGTAACACCAACTCCTCTCTGTTGGTCCTGAACCCTACTGACACAAATTTCATTAATCCTAATTTCAAAACGCCAAATTCTGATGGTTTTAAAGAGTCCTCGACAAGTCCAGCCAATTTGGAGAGGAAACTGTTGTTTGGTCCAAAAGAGGCACACTCAGAGAAGTTTTCCTGACTCCCTGCATCCACCACATCCCGTAATCCATGGAACCCCTTGAATTCTGCCAGTGTGGTGTCCATGGGGAGAGGTCTTCCTTATGAGGTCCTCCATGTGAGGGAGCTGGGAAAGGGGCTCAGGCTGGAGAAAAGGAGGCTCAGGGGGGCCCTTGTGGCTCTGCACAAGTCCCTGACAGGAGGGGGCAGCCGGGGGGGGCGGGCTCTGCTCCCAGGGAACAGGGACAGGAGGAGAGGGAACGGCCTCAGGCTGGGCCAGGGGAGGCTCGGGTTGGACACCAGGAGCAATTTCCCCATGGAAAGGGAGGTCAGGCCTTGGCAAAAGCTGCCCAGGGAGGTTTGGAGTGCCCATCCCTGGAGGTGTCCAAGGAGTGCCTGGACACTGTGGCACTCAGTGCTCTGGGCTGGGGACAAGGTGGGCATGGGGCACAGCTTAGACTCCATGGTCTTGGAAGTCTTTTCCAACCTCAGTAATTCTGGAATTCCATGATAATAAATCACAGAACACGTCACAAACACCTTCAAGTCAACTCTGTATCCCACACAACTTGTGGGAAGAGCTAGGTAAACTTTTTACATCAGAAAGATGTGACCATGCATAAAATCTTCCAAATTTCCCTCTGCTGTTCTCTCCTCACTCACACAGAAGTGGTTTCTAAGTTCTGATGCTTTGGGAAGAAGTTCTAAATTATTTACTCCGTTTTTCCCCTCCTCTCTCTCCTCTTAGGCTCTGTCACCACAGCGAAAGTACTGAGAGTAGTGACAAGTCCAATATCAATAAACATAATAATAATTGATTTCTGGGAGATGAAAAATCTGAAATTAGTGGCAATTTCCCCCCAGAGTGTTGTCTGATTAATTTAATGTTCATCTAAGTCTAAGTCATTCTAATACTTATCTGCTCAGCAAACCTTTGGGATGTGTCTGTGGACCAACGACCAGAAGAAAGTGAAGAATTATTGCACAGTCCAGGGGTTTTTAAATTTTTCAAACAAAACAAAGAAAGAAAAACTTGACGAGATGCTAAAAGTTGTGTTTGCTGTGATAATTTTAATTCTGCCATTTATTTCTGAAGAAAAACTTGACAGTGTGGGACAGGAGGAGGAGCAGAAGACATTGTCCCATCTTGTGGCTGCCACGGAAAAGCTGGAATGCCTGAAGGAGCAAGGGAGGAGTGATGGGGAAAGATGAGCTTGGGCTGGGATTTGTCCAAAGAAATGTTGTCAGCATGAATGGAACATGGGAACAAGGGAAGATTTGAGACAACTTTAGGATAGAATTCAGGAAAAAAAGGGAAAAAACTGTGTTAATGAATGAATTTGGCACCAAAAGGGGAAGGGTGAACCAGCAAAGGTCGTGCTGCAGCAAAGAATCTCTGGGAGGTTTCTCCGTGTGCCAGCAGGAGGAGGAGGAAGAGGAAGACGTGGCCACTAACATGAAACACAGCACATTTACCTGAGATTGGGATGGGCCAGCGGGGGAACAACTCAACATTTTTCCAGGGAGTGACGTTCCTGATCCTGACCAAAACACGGACAGAGACCTCAGGCACCACCCCAAGCTCTGCAGAAAAAGCCCAAATTCAGATGACAAAGGAAAGATCCTGTGAAACCCAGCGCAATTCCAGGAAGTTTTCCTGCAGCCCATCGAAGCCATTAACGATTCAGACAGCCCCAGAAATTGTTCATTACTGGGAAGAGACAGCATTCCTGTTGTTTAGGCAGTGGCATCCTTCATCAGTCCTTAATCATCCCTAAATTGAGCTCTCCTGAGTGGGCTCCCTCCTCTCAGAAAGGAGGAAGAAACCCTGCACGACAGGAACTGGAGTTAACTGCCTGATTCTTTGCACCCAGTGTGGTTTCAGAGAGGAAATAAAGAGCATTTAGAGTGACTGAATCCCATCAGATCTTCCAGACATCCTCATTAGGCTGTTCTAATTAGGGTTGTGTTGTTTGCTTCATTTTCTCTTGATAGTGTTAGCTGGCAAAGACTGATGCCTTTAGCCCTCTAATAAATTAATTATTAATGGGGGAGTTAATAATTCATGTTAATTGGTACTATGAGCTACTTTCCCCAACAAATGTGAGCAAAGGTCAAAACTTGTTAACAGCAGAGGTGAATTCTATTTTTAAGTTTTCTGTTCCATAATATATCTGGAAAATCAATGTATAGCTTGCAAAATTAACTGGTTTTCAAAAGGTGGGCAGAGACTGGGGGCAAAGGTGTGGCCTATTCACTTGGCTGCATTTAACTGCACACTTCCACAGCTTCTGGCAGATCCAGAGACACAGGGAACTTGGGATTGGCCACTGTGGATCGTCAGGAAGTGTCTCTCAGGTGGGCCCAAACCTGAGCAGGGTGCGATGAACAAAAAAGAGACTGAGAAAATGCCAATTGGTGAACCTCAGGCTGTTATTTTAATGCCATCTGGGAAGTGCATTATGGAGCATCCACGGTGCCTTTCCTGGAAGAGAGGAACCTGTTCCATCGTCACTGGGAGGTTCACCTCAGGGGAACATCAAATAATTCCCTATAACTATTCCTCGCTGCTCAGATGAGACAAATTCACCACTCACTCCTCGAATGAGGTGCAGTGCTTTGATCTCCGTCTTCCCAAACACAGCACAATTCCATGTGAGTGCCTTCTCCCAGCCCCTTCATCTGGGATACCGGAGCTGGGATCTGCTTTTGATTTGATGCAATGTTTGAACAAGGCCACGTGCTGTCACATGTGTTCAGCAACCCTTTTCCCATGTAAAGAATAAATCTCCAGCCTCTCTTCCCCAACCAACAGGAAATCGTGTCCTAGTTTGGGTTTTGTTTGTAAAACAGACATTCCAAAGAGCAAAGCGAGGGAAGAGATGTGTAGAGTTCGGGAATGGCTTAAAAGGAACCAGCTAAATACGCTTTTAATAAAAATAATCAGCTTTTTTTAATGGCTGTAACAACCTATTGTAAGTAACTTATACAACTCCAGGCCTTGCCAGTACTCACCAGAATCCAGCAACTCAATTTTCATCATTTAAACACGAGGACGAGGTGGGAATTCATCCAACATCCACTGTCATCGGTGGGAGCTCTTCCACTGCCTTCTGTGGGCGCTGGATCCGGCCCCTGCTCAGCAGGACGTTCTCATTCCAGGAAGAAGAAGCCATCTCCTTGGAAAAGCTTTCCTTTAGGACATGGCCAATATATATTTACTCTTTTCTCATTATTTTGGAAAATCCAGCTGATGTTTCATAAGGAGAAGAAAGCACAGCTCAAGATAAACAAGCAGAGTTTTGTAACACTCGGTTCTGTTGACAGGAGGTGTTAAAAACTCTCGTGGGAAACACCTCATGTCCTGTGTCCAGTTTTTCACTCTGAGTGTATCCTGTTTCCATAACATAACTGACCTACAATTCCACAAAATATGGGAAAAATAGCAGGGACACCTTCCCCTGTCCAAGGCTGCTCCAAGCCCCAATGTCCAGCCTGGCCTTGGGCACTGCCAGGGATCCAGGGGCAGCCACAGCTGCTCTGGGCACCCTGTGCCAGGGCCTGCCCACCCTCCCAGGGAACAATTCCTGCCCAAGATCCCATCCAGCCCTGCCCTCTGGCACTGGGAAGCCATTCCCTGGCTCCTGGCCCTGCAGCCCTTGGGAATTGTCTCTCTCCATGTTTCCTGGGGCTCCTTCAGGCCCTGCAAGGCCACACTGAGCTCACCCCAGAGCTTCTCCTCTCCAGGCTGAACAATCCCAGCTCTCCCAGCCTTTCCTCCCAGCAGAGCTGCTCCAGCCCTCTGCTCATCCTGGTGCCTCCTCTGGCCTCTCTCCAGCAGCTCCACGTCCTCCCTGTGCTGGCCCCAGGGCTGGGGCAGCTCTGCAGGTGGGGCTCTCACCTGAGCGGGGCAGAGGGACAGAAATGTCACCCACTTGCAGAAAAAAGCCTTTCCCTGGCCCTCCTATCCTTCCCTTATCCCTGCACTTCTGGATCCAGCTCCCTGGATCTGGTGTGTGCTGAGGGCTCTACATCAATTATTTCACCTCACACCTCCTTGACAGCATTGCAGAGGTGGAAACATTGGAATCTGGTTCCAAGAGTGATCCTGAGCTCAGGTTAACAGGCAGTAGAAGAAGGAAAGGAAAAGGGCAAACAGGAGGTTTGGGCTGGGGGCAATTCCTCATTTCCTTCTCTGCCTCAGGGTCAGTGTTGCCCTCTTGTGCCACTGGGGTACAAATCCAAACCCAAGCCTGGCTTGGGTAAAGAAAAACCCAAACCAAACAAAATCCCAAGCAAAACAGAACGCCACGTGCTGATGCTGAGCCCTGACTCACACTGATAAAATAAACTCCATTTCTTCCTCCACTCTCCATGTTAAGCAAGGAAAAATTTCAAGTCGAAGGAAGGAAAGCTCCAGAGGAAATAATCCCACAACAGACAACTTGTAAAAATCCTGCAAATCCTTCCTAGATATTTGGGAGGTTCCAAACACAGTTTGTGGGATGTGAATCACTGGGGCTGTTCATAGTGGGGGTACCACGGGAAGCGTTGGCAGGATCCTCTGTGTCTTCCCTTTTCCATGAGCAGTTCTCCAGGCTGGGAATTGTCATTGATGCCTGGGAAGGTGTAGATCAGAGGGGGTTTGGTGAGGGGATGAGCCTTTCCTGGTTGTCACTCCCAGGGAAGGGAAGGGACAGAGCAAAAGGCAACAACAGCAGCTCTTGGCACGGGTTGTTGTTAATTTTCCTTGGCTTGGAGTACCTGTCTGAAAAGCTGCTGCAGTGCAGGAAGGAAATTTTTCCAGAGATTAAACTGTTATTGTTTCCTGTGGGGCTGTCTTCACTGTATATGAGGAAAAAAAAAAACAGCTCTAAGGGCACTTGAAAAGGGATTTGTCTGAATAGCAAAGTTGTTGTGATTCATCCCCCGCCTCAAAGCGCCGGGATTTGGCCAATTTCCTCAGGAAAGTGGCTGATTAGGCCCACGGATTTCTCCACGTACGAGATGTCATAAAGGTGATGAATGGTGAGCCCTCCATCATAGGAAGCCCAGAGCTGAGCAGAGCTATTTCCAAGGGCAGGGAAGGAAAAGAAGTCATTTGTGTTTTTGCCAAAACGCTCCGATGTTTAAATGCCTCTTTGTGCTCCTGGCAATTAATGCTGCTGCCTATCAGAGGCTGGGGGATTTTCTGGTTTTACAAGTTGGTCGGAAAAAATGGATTCAATGTGTTGCAGTGTTTACCTAAGAGGATCTCGTGGAATGAAAATGAAATGTTTCCACAAGACCGGCGTTTGTTGCCATCCCCGAAACCAAGGATGTCGGAAGCTTTTTATGCCCCTTCCCAAGGAAAGGTTCACCTGGATTTTCCCCAGGAGGCAGTGCCATTATCCTGCTACTTGGTGAGTGTTTGGGGAGATAATTACCTGCCCTGACAAAAAACCTGCACTGAGACTTTGAGAATTCACTGGAAGTTCCAAAACATGAGATTTTTTTAGGCATCTCCTGTCAGACACTTCTTTAGTCCTTTTTCCCACTAATTTTGGTCCTCACGTATTCCTTTAATTTTCAAGTGTGGTTGGGTGAAATAAACACCACAGGGCATGAAGGCAGACTTAGATCTCTCTTTTTTTATTGTTTCTTGTTGAGTTTTTTGGTGCTGCACCCAATCCTCTGCGAAAGCAATTAGGGATTTCCTCCTGAAGTCGACCCAGGGCTGAATTTAGGCAAAATTCCAGAGGTCTTCCACCATCGTATGGGGCTGAAAACAGCTCTGGAAAACCAGGGCACCGGCAAGCAATACTGTGCTAGGATGATCTACACCAGCAGGACCAGCTCTGTGCTGGGAAATAACCCCACAGATCAAAATCCTGTGGAAGAAATTCAAATAAATCCTGGTTCTGGTATTAGCGGAGATCCCAGACTGCTGCAGGTGAGCAGGCACCATCCCCAGCCCTCTCCTGCTTCTCCTTCCTGGCCTCTGCTGACGGCACAGCAGCTTCTTCTCCCACCATGGAGTAAACACTTCATGCCAGGAATGGGATGGAGGAAACCAAATCCCGTTGTGCAACATGATGCCTGTTAATGGGAACTAACTCTGGAATAAAAAACAGAGGGACCTTGACAAACGGGTTTCCCAAGTGCATTTTTCAGAGCTGTCATGATCCTCTTTAGGGATCTTTCCTCTTCTTTAGGGTTTTGTCCCTACCACTCTGTCCCGGTTTGAGACCGGGATAGGGGATACAACATCATCAAGTCACCCCAAGACACACTCCTTCCCCTTACCACACTCCTTTTTCCATAGCTGCTCCCATTTCCACTTCATTCCCACCATTCCAGTCCTTGCACCCATTTTCCCTGTTCCTCCTCCCACAACCCCTTAACCATCATCTTTTGTCCCTTTCTGTCTCTCAGGCCCCCTTCTGTCTCTCAACTCCATCTTATCTCCTCATTTCATTCTCATGAATTCCTCATTCCCAGATTTTCTTTTGCTGTTTTCCAGGTCCTTTTGTCTTCTCATAGCCTCAGTGGGACAATCTGCGCCCTCAGCACCACCAGAGATGATGCACAACTCTGCATTTGTCACCTGCATGGTATTTTTAAACCTTATCTTCCTCTGTGCCTTCATTGTGGGCACCAGAATATTTCTAACACAAACGTGGCTCACTGAAATGATCCAGGAAAATTATCCCCGGAATGATCAAAATTCTCCATTCTGAGGTGTCACCCACAATTAATTGCACGTAGAAATTCCTATCTGAGGTAACAGTTTTCAGTTTAAAAGGAAAAGGTTTATTCTACACATTTCTTGTGTTTTTCCCAATCTGTTGACAAATATTGAATTTTAAGAAAAAACTGCCTATAAAAAAAACCCTGGAAAATACATATTCCAGGACAGCTGAGATGATCACCTTCCCACTGCCAGAGGGCAGGGCTAGATGGGATATTGGGAAGGAATCCTTCCCTGTGAGGGTGGTGAGGGGCTGGGATGGAATTCCCAGAGCAGCTGTGGCTGCCCCTGGATCCCTGGCAGTGCCCAAGGCCAGGCTGGACACTGGGGCTTGGAGCAGCCTGGGACAGTGGGAGGTGTCCCTGCCCATGGCAGGGGGTGAGAACAAGATGATTTCATCATTCCATGATTTCAATCTCTCCAAGTATATCAGCATTTGGAATTCATGAGCCAGGCTGGAAAGATCACAAAGGGGCTCTGGTTTGGTTTGGCTTTTTAATAACAAAATCAATGCTTTGCTTGGCCCTTCACCTTTTCTCCTGCAAGAACAAGGCTGGAAGGTTGCCTGCCCATGGCAGCGGGGTTGGAACTCGGTGATCCTTAGGGCCCTTTCCAACTCCAACCATTCCATGATTCCATGATTCCATGATTCATGATGACACCAGGACTGGCCGTGCAATGGTGAGCAGGGGTGGAGTCGATCAAGATCTGGGGGAGGCACAAAGTGTGAAAGGTCCTTTTCAGGGGATTTGTCACCAGGAAAAGTTGGACTTACTGGAGGAAGGTCTCAGCAGAGCTGCTCCATCCCAAAAATTTGTGCCATGTAAATGGTAACACGTGTTCCCAGGAATTTGAAATACCTGAACTTTTAGCAAGGTCTGTGGCCTTTCAACAGTTCCAACACAGCTTGGGTTTTCTGGCTTTGACTTCAGGACTGAACTCCAACGTGGAGCAATAAAAAAAGGGGGAAAAAATTCAGCCTAGCACAGAGACTCTATTTAGAGCTTCCTGGCAGCAGGCGAGGAGGGGGAGGAGCTGTTTACCCTGACCAAGGATTTCCTCAGGCGCTCATGGAAAACATTCCCGTGGTCAGGAGGGCCCGTGGTCGCACAAAGAGGGACACTCAGGAGTCTGGGATCACCGGGGTGTGACAGGAGCCCAGACAGGAGGAGGAGGATCTGCTGACTTCAAACCATGGACGCCCCACAGCGCTGACGACACCGGTGACGACGGCCTGGGAAGAGGGAAAAGGTTGCGGAGTTCGTATTTTCCTGTAGGGAAATGTCATCACCACCCGCCCACGAGGCAAATAAAGCTCGGAGCAGAAGAGGCACACGCAAGCTGCATTTCCAGCACTGAGGGTTCCGGCTGGAGCACAAATGGGAAGTTGTTTTTCCTACCCGCTGACGTTTTTTTTTTGGGGGAGGCAAAAAGAGCCCAGATTTTCATGATGACCTAGTGCGAAGAGGATGCTCCAAAAAATATCCGGAATCCAGTCACAGCCTCGGGATGTGGGCAGTGGGAGTTAAGTTTCTTGCTCCTCATTCAGCTGAATCCCAATCCCCAAAGAGAATCACGGGATCATCAAGCCCTTCAGGATCACCCAGTGCCACCAGCATCGCCCCAAACCCTGTCCCCAGGGGCCACATCCAGACTGCTCCTGAACACTCCCACAGACAGGGACTCCAGACCTCCCTGGGCAGCTCATTCCAAGGCCTCACCACTCTTCCAAGGAAAAAAACCCTAATATTTAACCTGCCCCTCCCCTGGTGCAGTTTGAGGCCATTTCCTCTCCTTCTTTCCCTTGGGACATGGCAGAAGACCCTGACCCCACCTCACTCCACCTCCTTTCAGTGCTGCAGAGGGAATTTCTGCTCCTGCCCTCGGGAATAACAAGGTATTTGAATTATCAGGCAGCTCCAACACACCCAGTTTGGGTCTGACCAGAGAGTCCAGCCTAGGCCTTAGTAAACTTTCTAAATATTATCTTGAAGTTGGTCCATTCTCTCTAAAAAAAAATCTGATTTTAAGCCTTGCATGTGTTTCCTTGAGGCCTTTTCTACCCACTCACATTCTGGTCCTAGCAACTCTCCCAGGAGAGGATTTCCTTGCACAAGGACTCCAATAATCCTTGAGGCCCAAACCTGCAAACAAAGGGAATATTTCCACTGTCTGCTGTGCAGCCTGGTTTGGGATGAGGCACCAAAATAGCAGCTGCTGTAGGTGAAAATACAGAAATAGCTATATTTAGCTTTTTCAGGATAACCTCCTGACCAGTTTCAGCACGTGGAAAAATCTCCACCAGTCAGCGCTCACTTAATAAATCCCCTCTTTTTTAATACATTGGTAGGAATTCTCTAAATGCAGAACAGATGTTATGACCCTACAGGAGATTGAGGTCTAAAGCAGCTACGGGAGAGCTGCCAGTGGTAACCTATTCTTGTGTAGTCCAAGCAAAAATTGTTATTATTTGGATATTCTGTGAGGAAATCCTCACTGGAGGAAAAGAGAGCAGTGGAAAACGTGTGGCATTCAGGAATAACACCAACTGAAGGGGTTCTGAAATCCGCTTCCTTTATTTTTTTCTTATTTCATGTTTAAAAACATGAATAAAACTAGTTCTAGCTGCCCTAAAATCAGCTCTAGGTACTACAAAACTAATTCTAGCTCCCCTAAAACCAGTTCTAGCTTCTCCCCAGCACTCTCACATCACAGCATCATCACAAAGATTTTGGCTAAAGCTGTCTCAGCCTTGTTGAAGAATGCTATGGAATTATCCAGGCCAAAGGAGCAGATGAAAAACAGTTTTTTTTCCCCAAAGAGCCACCTGGAAATAATTAGAAGGAAAATACAAAGAGAGATCATGTCAAATGTAAAATTTGCCATCTCTTCTTGATCATCTGATTAAATTTGATGGTCAACAGACACTGGGAGATGTTGCAGGAAAGAAGATTTCGTTCAGATCCCATTTTTCAGACACTTGGCTGATATTTGCCACCTGTTTCATCAACTGGAAAAAAAAAAAATCTGCCAAACTGCCTCGTGGACAAGAGGAGAGGAGTAGAAAAAGATGTAATTTGCTGTTTCACCCCAGTCCAGGACAAGGGAGAAGCCTGGGGCTGTTTTGGCACTGAGCAGATGAAGTTTGGCACTGAACCACGTCAGGGAGCTGGACATGGTTCATTTCCGTATCCAAAAATGTTTTCCCAGAATCAAAAAGGTTGGAAAAGCCCTTCAGGATCATCCTGTCCCAGCATCACCTCAGCCCCACCATCATCACCCTGAAATTATATCCCAAGTGCCACATCCAGACACCTCTTGAGCACTTCCAGAGTGACTCCACCACCTCCCTGGGCAATTTATCCCAATGCCTGACCACTTCTTCAGTGATTTTTGTCTTTAATATCTGACCTGTTTTGTCGCAGAGAGTTCATTAATCCTTGCTCTAATTAAAGGGGGAGTAGCAGCCCAGCATTCACCTGTTGCTTTCCATGCTGAGAAATGCCGGACACACTTCAGGAACACCTCCCTAAATTGCAGCAGGAGCTCCGGATTTGGGAAGCAGATGGTCTCCAGCTCAGGCTGCCTTTTGTGCTTGCTCTGGGCTCCATTCCCTCTTTGCCAGTTCCATACACAATCAATTTCTCCTGTATTTCCAAGTTTTCTGTTTATTCTGCTCATTCCCTGCATAACTGAACACCTGTGACTTGTGGCGTATCCAGTGGCAATTCCCAATTTTCCCGCTCCGTTTGTGCGATGTGCACTTCCCTTTTTCCTTCTTTCCTCGCTTCAAATGCCCCTCTTGGACCTGTGGGCTGGGCTCACCTGGATGTGCCTGTGGAGGTTGGAATTTCTGCCACTTCTGTGTCCTTGGCTCCTTCATGGGGAGTGAGTGAAGGCCTGGATCTTATGGAATTGTTGTAGACTGATAGCTAAAAGGGCACAAAATTTGATATTATTGGTATTAATAGATATTATCAACATGTTAATATATTATTAATGTATTAGTAGTAGATTAATAACCATTTCTCCATAAAATTAGGGGACCAAGTTGTGCAGATGGAGTCTTTCATGGTAGGTGGTGTCCACTTCAAATCACCATTCCACTCCAATCAAAATTCAATTCATTCCATCCAATTCCAATCCATTTCAATTAATTTCAATCCATTTCAATTAATTTCATTCAGCTCCAATCCATTTCAATCCATTTCATTCCATTCCAGTCAATTTCAATCCACTTCGTTCCATTCCGATCAATTTCAATCCATTTCAAATCATGGAATTCATTTCAAATCCCCACCAGACCTCACGGAAGAGAGGGGTTGACCAACCTCCCGCCAAGGCCACCCTATTCCATGATTTTTTTCCCCAGATTTCCAGTCCCTCAAAGGAAGAAAGCCAGAGCCCAGTTTTAAATCAACGCTGCCTTGAACCGCCGCTCCTTCGGAACGACTCCTGCGCTGAATCCATCGATCCCTTCCCAATTAGCCCTGCACTACATTTCATCCCTGACTTCGTTTCCTAAGAGTGATTGTTCCTCCCGAAACATCCAAAGCCAGATTCCAAAACCCAGCTGATTTTATTAAGCCCCGTGATTCAATTTGCCCTGACATTTGCTGTTCATATCTGCTGGGAAGCATTTGGACCTCCATCTTTTTGGAGTTCATGTGGAGTTTAACAGTATGAATTCCTTATCAGGGAAAAGAACTGTGTTCATTGGGGAGAGCCAAGGATAAGACGAATTAACAGCTATCAAATTCCAGAGGGAAAACGATTTCTGTTGGAGGCTGTTGCCAGCTGTCAGACTTCCATGTGAGCCAGGAACTTCCCTTTTCTCCGGGCTCCTGATCCTCATTTCCTCGGCAAACTCAAGATCCCGGCTCCCACCTCTCTTCCTACAGTAGCCAGAAAGGATATTTTCCTTTATTCCTATGGAAATGGAGCTGGAATCTCCACCAGGGATATTCCAGCTCTCCTGTGAGCTCCAATATTTAGATACACAAAGATGGAGCACTCTTGCGCGAAGCGTTATTTTCTTGTCTGCTTTGTAATTTCTTCTTCCAATAAAAAGCCAAGATTTTCCAGGAAAAAGGGGGAAAAAATTAAAAAGCAAACAGCTGATTTCCATTAAAGACTTTTCATTTAAAAAAAAAAAAAAAGCTTCATCAGAACAAAAGTTTTCCATAAAAAAAAAAAGAAAACAACAAAAGAGTTGAACGGAAAAAATCATCTGTCAGTCCAAATATTTTCCCATTTTACATAAGTGGGTTTTGACTTATTCTTCTGGGAATACCCAGCACAGATTTAACTGCTTCATTGCCTTATCAGAACATCCCAGATTTTTCCAAGACATCCAAGTCCTAGTCCTGAACATTATAAGCCACTCCATGACTCTTTTTTGGCCAAATGCTTCCCTTCTCTTCTTTCCCTCCTTCCCACTCCTAATTTGTAAATTACTTGGAATTTTCCATCTTCTTTTCCAAATTCGTCTTTGTTTCCAGAATTAGGAAATAAAATCTTGTAAAAATTTAGTAACTATTTTTTAAAATCACAGATTTTACCAAGCAGCACTACCTATAAATAGACCAATGGATAAATAAATAGATATATTATTTAAATCTGTAATTCCAGTGAAAAATAACCATGGATCTTTGATTCTACTACAAGATAATTCCAAGGAAATGCTGATTTTTTAGCAAAAACTGCTGGGAATTTCTGGACTTTGGTTATGATCTGTCAGACTCCATAACAGAAGTATTTATCAATATTTTAAAACATAATATTTATATTTCTATTATTATGTTTATTTCTATTAATATAAGTACAATACAATACAATAAAAATTAAAATACTGCCTTAAAAATAATAATGGAGTTGAGAAAAAAAATTCTGAAATCTGTCTCTACCTTTCCTCGTGCTATTTAATTTTAGGTTTTCTCCTACCTCAATACACCAAGTTTTCATCTTGCCCAGAGGCGAAACTCAACCACGCTGAAGAATGAAATAAAACTGCTTTATCCTGCAAATCGCTACAAACCCCTATTTTTACAACAAATCACTGTTTCAGCCTCATCCCATAAATTTTACATTAAAGAAGAAACAAATCCAAAAACTCAAAGGAACTTTTTTGGCGTGGAAGTGATGGAGGTACCCAGGCAGGGCTTATTTGGATTATTCAAATAAATGAGGAGAATCCTTAATGGAATAACACAGGAGTAGTTGGACCTTTTTGCTTAAGAATCTACTCATATAAACACCTTTTTTTGTGACAATAGATGCGAGACGGGCTAAATTGAGTGGCTGGGTTATTTATTCCACATTCTAATAAATTTTATTCCGTGGGCCTTCCCATTCTTGCTTAGAAAAAAGGTTTGATCTAAACATAGGAGCTCAAAATTCCTATAAAAAGGTGGAAAACCAATAATTCTGCCCATGTTTTAAACGTTGCCTGTTATCTGCTGAAAAAGAAATCCCAAAATCAGTTTTCACAAATCATCTTTGAGATGGCAGCTTCATGTTCACAATCCCAACCGGCCACCAAATTCATTTCCAGTGCTCAAACCAAGATATCTTGGAGCCAGTCAAAGATATTTTCCCAAATAAATGGTTTTTCATGGCTTCTGTTGGACTGGCGCAAGAACCTGGCTTTGCCAGAAAAATAAAAATAAAAATATATAATTTAAAAAATATATGTGTATTTTGCGGTGCAGTTTTGCACTCTCCTTCCCAACGTGGAATCTTCATTAAATCACAAAGACCAGTCAGCAAAACCAATAAAATTCAGTAAAACAAACTCAAAGAAAGACGCATTAAAACTGACGTTTCCAACTGATTTTTAAGCCGTGCTGAACCATCCTGCGCTATTTTTATTGAAAATAAGAAGAAATTATTAAATAATTGCCATTTTTTTAAGCTCGGACTTCTCATTTGTACCTGGATTTTCAGCAGCTGAGTGCAGAATGTCACAGAATGATTTTATGCCCTGGTTTGGTCCATCTGCAGCGCAGACAGAGCCCTGTCCATACGGAATATGAAAGATTACCTTTAAAAGGTTTAGCCCATGAAAACGAGATAATATAAAATGTAATCAATGAGGTTTTGAGGAGTTTATCAATATTTTAATTATGATAATTCCTGTGAACGGGATATTTTCAAGGAGAAGGATGTTCAGGTTGGATGGGGTTTGGAACAACCTGGGATGGTGGAAATTTCCCTGCCCATGGCAGAGGGTGGAACTGGATGAATTTGAAGGTCCTTCCCAACCCAAACCATTCCAGGATTCCATGATTTTAAGTAGAGCAGCTGGAGCAGGAATCCGTGGGATTCACCCTGTGTCCATCCCGGGAACCTCCTTCCAGCAGTGGCCAGCAGCAGGAGGTTATAAAACAAGGAAAAACCAAATAAAACCAAACCAAAGACATGGAGCTGGGCAAACTTCCCCGCCCGAGCAATTTAGGAACTCCTTGAATTAAACGGAATTTTTGTGTATCACGACTTAAAAAGAACCCCCAGATTTTATTATTTTAAGTGTTCTCACTAAAAATAATGAAGGATATTTCTTGAAATCATTCATGCTGAGTTGAAACAGACAATTTTAACGTGTTTCTTAGTGTTTTTCACAGAATTGTGTCTGATTCCACCTGGGAAATCTCCCTGTTTATAATTTAATGAAGGTGCAAATTAACCACACTGGGGAGGAGCGTGTAAAACGACACTGCAATATATTTATTTTAGTTTCTTTTCAAAAAATCCAGTTATTCTGTCAGTGCAGTTTTAGTCATGAAGGTGACAATGAGCACAGAAAGTGTTAAATCCAGACACCTAAAACCAGCAAGAGACAGGGGTTAGCAAAACGTTCAGGAACTGATGTGACAGAAAAATATGGAGAGTTTCAAGGACAGCCATAAACCCAAATCACCGGGAGCCGGAGGCTTCCCATAATGAAAAGTGAAGGGGAAGTTAAAAAATTATGGGGGTGTGATTAGGAAACAAGGAAATTGCCTGGTGGAAATCAGCCTGGAAAGGCCATGGATTTACAACACTGAGGATCAATCAGGCAGTAAGGAAACGTGGAACTGCCCTTTAAAATGAGGAGTTTTCCTGTGGCTCTGATTTGAAATATCTGCAGGACATCCCCCCCAGTTCCCATTAACACCAGTGAGAGCCACCAGTTTGTACCTCCCACCACGTGATTTATCCACATCTTTTCCCCCGTCACCAAGATTTATCTCTCCCACTCCTTTTGCGACAGAATTTATCCAAGAGGAATAGCTACAATTAACGTGGGATCCAATGTGGTTTTCCCTCCATTCCTGTTGGCACAGGAATGAGGATCCAAACTGGAAAATGAAGTTCTCAGTGGGGTGCACAGGAGCTGGTCCTCGAGGCCTCGGGGGCAGGGCCCCACAGGAGCATCCCCTGGTCAAATACTACAGGTTTACAACACGGAGCAAGAGGCAGAGCCATAAATTCCCATTGAAAACGGGAGAAGCGAAAGCCAGGATGAGACTTCTGGGAAGAGAGAAAACGCAGAGAGGTGAAGTCTCTTGTCACAACATTACAAGCAATGAAGGGCGAGCTCTCTGTAAGAAACAAATGAATATTTGATTGTAGACAGCTCAAAACGCTGCTCAAAAATTGGATTAAACTCGGAGATGCCAAGAAAATACAACCACTTGGCATCTAAAATCAGCTTTCTCCTTTAGCCCAGAGTCTGTTTGATGGTTACCTAAATATACCAGCAGGCAATTCTGGCGGGGCTTCGCTTAAATGTGGTTATATAAAGTCATACAAAAATAAGTCCTGGCTTTGCTGCAAATGTGCATAATGGAAAGACAAACATTATTAAAAAGCCCATCGTTTTTCGAGATTAAAATAATCCACAGCAGAGGGAAAAAAAAAAAAAAAGAAAAAAAAAAAAAAAAAAAAAAAAACTCTTCTGTAACTTTCCCAGTTGCCATTTATCATAGTTTTGCAAAAAGAAGCCCCGGTAATTTCATTTTTCTTGACTTCTATTAAAAAGATCAATACTTATGATTCCAAAGAGTCTCGGCTCATGAAAAGATGGAGCTGCTCTGTAATCATAGCTGAAAGTATTGGTTGTCATTAGCAGGAAGATTGATCTGTAAAGACAGAGTGAAAGTACTTAAAAATTTCCATCGGGCTCCTGCAGAACAACAGTGCCCAGCAACCTTTCACCTCGCAGATAATTAAATCCAGATAACGAATTACCATATTAGGAGGAAGAATTGCACTGGGGATATTCAATAGATGCCCACTTTAGGAAAGGAGTTCCAGATCTCTGAATAATGATTTTGTTTTGTGCATAAAACCTAATGAGCTCCGACAGGAAAACGTCGTTTTTCAGCGTGCATTTCAATCTGACTTGTCAGGGAAGATATTAATGAGTCACCTGAGCTCCAGGAATTGCTGATGGCCTTGGAGCAGGGACATTCCAGGGCCTTGCACCATCTGGGCTCTCAGAACAGCTTCAGGTGGGCTTTGCAAAGCGATGGCTTTGCTTGGAGCCACAGAGGAATTCTGGTCCTCCTGAAACTGGTTTGGACGGGGAGGAAAATCCTCCTGGGCACTTCTGTCCCCCCCTGTGCCCCGCTCAGGTGAGAGCCCCACCTGCAGAGCTGCCCCAGCCCTGGGCCCAGCACAGGGAGGACGTGGAGCTGCTGGAGAGAGGCCAGAGGAGGCACCAGGATGAGCAGAGGGCTGGAGCAGCTCTGCTGGGAGGAAAGGCTGGGAGAGCTGGGATTGTTCAGCCTGGAGAGGAGAAGCTCTGGGGTGAGCTCAGTGTGGCCTTGCAGGGCCTGAAGGAGCCACAGGAAACATGGAGAGAGACAATTCCCAAGGGCTGCAGGGCCAGGAGCCAGGGAATGGCTTCCCAGTGCCAGAGGGCAGGGCTGGATGGGATCTTGGGAAGGAATTGTTCCCTGGGAGGGTGGGCAGGCCCTGGCACAGGGTGCCCAGAGCAGCTGTGGCTGCTCCTGGATCCCTGGCAGTGCCCAAGGCCAGGCTGGACACTGGGGCTTGGAGCAGCCTGGGACAGTGGGAGGTGTCCCTGCCATGGCAGGGGTGGCACTGGATGGGCTTTAAGGTCCCTTCCAACCCAAACCAGTCTGGGATTCTGTGATTCCATGATAAGTCCCTCCAGCCCGCAGCCCCTCCTGCCATGAAGGAGGAACACTGCACCCCTTTGTCTTCCCCATCCACGCATGATCTTGGACAACAATGGAAAGAGAAGAGTTTCAGGAATACTGGGTAGGAGGGGGGAGCCAATCAGTTGTTTTCAAATAGAGCTACTAAACTGAAAACAAGCACAAATATGGTAACTTCCAAGATTTTTTGATCCTTGGCTTCCATCAAATCCCTTGAAACAGTCAAGGAGCAACAGCTGTAGAGCACCAGTAGCTCTCCATGGTAAAGGTTTTAGAAATGAAGAAGAAAACTGAGAAGACAAGAGAAAAATCTGGCATTTCCAAGAGGTGGAATGTCAGTGGGAAAGGAAAACAGCTGGAGGAAATAAAAATTATAAAACAAAATAAAAATAAAAAGGAATTCTGGAAAGAGAAAGCGAAAGGACGTGAGAAAGTCTTGGGAACTGCCATAATTTGGGATGTAAATTGGTCAGTGGAGAGCAGGAGTTTGTGTTTCACTTTGTAGGGTCTAGGGCAGAAACTCTGGGAAGAAAGGGAATATAGCAAAAGGGAATATAAAACAGGAAAAAAATCTTCATTTAATGATGGAGAAGAGCACAGGTGTTGGACACCTGAAATCTATTTGTGAACCAAGAGCCCAGGTGGAAAAAACACACATCCAGGAATGTCACAATTCCCTGGAATCCAGACAATCCCAGAAGTGTTTTTTTAAAAGCTTTCTGTGACTGCTCCATGAAAGAAACAAGCCCAGAAAACAGTTTAATTTGGAGTATCCTGGGAAGTTTTGGAGTATTCCCGAGAGTTTTCATGAAAAGCTATTTTTTCCCTCTTCTAAATAAAATCATGGAAGAGAAGGTGTTTTTCTGGGAATGCCGTCAGGTAAGGAATGCTCAGTTCCCTGGAATTTCCCGTCAGAATGCCAGAGGGAAGGTGTTTCCTTGTGTAATTCCACTGCAGAAAAATGGATGTGGACAGGCATTATTATTCCTTCCAAACCCAGAATTCTATTTCCCTTCTAAAACGTGGTTAAAAATTAGATTTTTGAGGGATTATTTCGCTCCTACCAGAGATCCATCTCAAATCCATCTGACGGGAGATTTCGGCAGCACTTCCTGACCTTCCATTATCTCCAAGTCCCGTCACAGCCAGCACGGAAAAAACACAGTTTGGGTTCAAAAATTAGCTCAGGGCAGAAAAACACCTCCCCTGCCATTCCGAAGTGGAATGAAAGAAGGAAACTTGGAATGCGAGGCTGAGAAATTCAGCTGAAATTCGGCTTCCATGTGGCCCTGCCTGTGTCGCTGTTGGATTTCAGGACAATTTTATTCCATGTTTTTGGTTGGGCGTTTCCTGATGGAATATTGTGAAGCCGGAATCAGAGGGACGGGCCTCGTGTGGTGATGAAATGTTCACTTCTCCGGAGCTGCTTCGATGGATAATTGTGTTTATCGTGTGGGGAGTGTGAGATTAATGAGCTCTTAAATTATTCATTTCCCAGCTCTTGAGTGCTCATGTTTTGTAAATTATGTGATGGAGTCTTAACCGGCTTTCCAAAAAAATAAGGGAGTTTTGGCATCTCTCAGGGGCTTAAATTGTGTCCTAAAATCCTTTATGCAAATAATACTTCCCAAATGATCCCTTTTCAATCACGCATAGTACAGGAAGCACTAAGAGCTCCTTTGGAACCTTCTTATCCAGCAGGATCATGGAATGGTTGGGTTGGAAGGGATCTTAAAGCTCATCCAGTGCCACCCCTGCCATGGCAGGGACACCTTCCCCTGTCCCAGGCTGCTCCAAGCCCCAGTGTCCAGCCTGGCCTTGGGCACTGCCAGGGATCCAGGGGCAGCCACAGCTGCTCTGGGCACCCTGTGCCAGGGCCTGCCCACCCTCCCAGGGAAGGGCTTCTTCCATAAAGAACCTGACCAGTCTGGAGTTTTCCTTACTCTTCCAGGGAAACTGGGCACAAGGCCAAGGAGGAAAATCAGGAATCTCCCACCAAACTCTGGGATCTGCCACTTCACCAGCTTCTTCTTCTTCATCTGAAGGGTCAAAGGCAACCAGGGTTGATGTTTTCCCTTCAAAAATGTCCCTTCATCCCCGAGGTCAAGGGACACTTTTTATTGGGAATGGCCTTTCCCATCTTCCTAAGCTACAGAGATCCCACTGAGCTCTAATGGACGGGATAATTCCCAGCTTTGCCCACTTAGGAATTGCCAGTTTTGATCCCAAAGTATTCAGTAGTGTTCAAATCCCCTTTTCCTACAACTTCCAGTTTCTTTCCCAAGCAATGTAACCGTTCATGGAGAATTTTAAACCGAAGCACCAAGAGAATTTGCTTTTTATTCATTTGTCTGAGAGGGTGAAACTTGTCCTGTGCCACCAACGGCTTGGAATTAGGGCTCTTCCAGGTAATCCCTTTGTCCCTTAATTTGGATGGAGATGAGCATTCCACAGGCAAAGTCCAGGCAATTGCTGAGGAGAAAATTGCACTGAAAACATTTTTCTTTTCCTAAAGCGAGCTCAGGGAGGCACATTTATTTAATAAAATGGAAAATCAATATAATTTTAATTTTAAGAAGTCAGAGCCAATGCCAAGCTGTCCTTTAAGGAAGCTTGATAAGAATTCATGACCCTTTTTTTTTTTCCCCTTTGGTAAGAAAAAATAAAATTAAAACCAGCATTGATTTAATGATCCTCCTCCAACTTTGTTTAGAGTCTGGAAGTTTTGTTCATCACTTTTCCTTCGGTATCTTTGTTTTACTCGTGCAAAACCTGCTGGATCATCATGAATTTACTGAAGAGCTGGAACATGCCTGCAACTCCTCCCTCCCTGGAAACTTGAGGATTAAATGCTTGTGGCAGTTGCTGGTGATAAAAATAGTGAATATGCTTACATGGCTTGGTGCAGAAAATCAGACTCTGGGATTTCAAGTGTCTTGTGGGGCACGTAAAGAGAGGATGCCAAGGAATTTTGGCCTTTGGAATGGAAATGCTCTTAAATCTCTGGGATTTTAGCCTGGAGAGCGTGATGGCTCTCATGGGTGAGGGGGAACCAGTGCAGGTCTCTGAGTCAAAAACGACTTCCCAAAAAACCTCCCAAACTGCTTTTGAGACGTTCCCATTTTAACAACCTCAGGGAAAGCCACAGCTGATCCTCATCCTGAGTTTTTTTATCAGTATTAAAATCAACCAAGCTGATTTTTCATTGTTCCTGGTACTGAACGACCCAGTGGAAATTATCACACCCCCCAAAAAAGCAACATTAGCCCTTAACATAACGTCAGATCGAAGAATCAACAGGGACTTTAAAGGCCACACCTGAACATAAAGATTAGAGAATCAGAAAAAGAATTTAAGAGACATATTTGATTGTGATAACAAATGAAATCCATGAAGGATTAGTGTAAAATCCATGAAATTTTCAGCCTGGAGAGGAGAAGGCTCTGGAGAGGAGAAGGCTCTTGCAGGGCCTGAAGGAGCCCCAGGAAACATGGAGAGAGACAATTCCCAAGGGCTGCAGGGCAAGGACACAGGGAATGTCTTCCCAGTGCCAGAGGGCAGGGCTGGATGGGATCTTGGGCAGGAATTGTTCCCTGGGAGGGTGGGCAGGCCCTGGCACAGGGTGCCCAGAGCAGCTGTGGCTGCCCCTGGATCCCTGGCAGTGCCCAAGGCCAGGCTGGACACTGGGGCTTGGAGCAGCCTGGGACAGTGGGAGGTGTCCCTGCCCATGGCAGGGGCGGCACTGGATGGGCTTTAAGGTCCCTCCCAACCCAAACTATTCCATGATTCTA
Organism: Gymnorhina tibicen; assembly: GCA_013399875.1. Lineage (NCBI taxonomy): Eukaryota > Metazoa > Chordata > Aves > Passeriformes > Artamidae > Gymnorhina > Gymnorhina tibicen. The sequence goes on along the minus strand of VXAZ01002650.1, from coordinate 439,237 downwards.
TGAAAGCCCTGCACTTGGTAAAATCCCACATTATTTCTACCCAAATCCAGTATTTTTAAAAACAAATAAACAGGCAGACCAGTGCATATGGACTGAAAAACGGATTTCTGAACTGAAAGCGCAAATCCAGACTAAATCTGTCCCTCATGTGTGTGGTTTTTTTGTGTGGATCAGCCACGATGTCACTTCTCCAGCACGCTGAGGACACAGCCAGCTCTGGGAATTGTTTATTCTCATCTGCTCCATCAGAGTCTGGAAGTTGGGGAAGTGGCTCTCCCAGTGTTTGCTGGCCTTTCAAGTGGTGCCAAGGTCAGGCTGCCACTGCTACAGTGGCTGGAGTGACCTAAGGATGTCCCAGTGCACTTCCCAGGATTTGGAGCAGACTGCTCCCAAGTCCAGCGACCCAAGAAACCATAAAACACACAATCCCAAAATTAACTGTTTTATATGTGGGGGGGTTTGGTTATTTAAGGGACTTAAAAACATGGCAGTGGTGATGTGAATAAGTCTCTTTCTCCTGTATTGATGAAGGAAGAGAAGAGGAATAAGATCATTTAAACATTTTTTTTCTCTTGACTGTTAATTGTGACTCCTGATAAACTCCCCCTCAGAAAGGAAGCTGGACCCGTGTCCACGAGCCCCATGTGTGAGGGAGGAATATCTACAGTCCTTGATGGAAGTTATTTATATCCACTTGGATCTGGAGGGAGGGGAATTAGAGGCATAACAGGAAATTATGTTCTGCTGATATTCCCTAAAAAGTGACAGTGTTGAATTTATAACAAACAGGAGAGTGAGAGAATCGTGGAATCACAGAAGGTTTGGGTTGGAAGGGACCTTAAAGCCCGTCCATTCCAACCCCCTGCCATGGCAGGGACACCTCCCACTGTCCCAGGCTGCTCCAAGCCCCAGTGTCCAGCCTGGCCTTGGACACTGCCAGGGATCCAGGGGCAGCCACAGCTGCTCTGGGCACCCTGTGCCAGGGCCTGCCCACCCTCCCAGGGAACAATTCCTTCCCAAGATCCCATCCAGCCCTGCCCTCTGGCACTGGGAAGCCATTCCCTGGCTCCTGGCCCTCCAGCCCTTGGGAATTGTCTCTCTCCATGTTTCCTGGGGCTCCTTCAGGCCCTGCAAGGCCACACTGAGCTCACCCCAGAGCTTCTCCTCTCCAGGCTGAACAATCCCAGCTCTCCCAGCAACACATTTGATACAAAAAGTAAGGAAGCAGAGCCACAATTCATTGCCCTCCAGTCCATCTCCCCAACTAACCAGGGAAATGTATCCTAACATTCATGAAAAAAGAGATGATGTTGTGACCAACACCTTGGCATGAGGATTTCTGTGCTCAGTTGATTATGGGGTATTTTTTTATTGGGCTCAATATTTTTGTTGAGGGAAGTTTTTCCTGAAGTTGTGTGTTAAAATTAGACACAGGACTGATTTTTTAATCTACTTGACACGCAAGGCCTAACCTCCACTCCTTACTCCTTCCATGGGATTGTTCATCCACACACAGGTAGTTCTTGTAATTAATGAGTCCAAGATAAGATATCACAGCGCTTCCCAAAGCCATGTCCTGCCGGGCTTCCTGAGGGAAAAAATTCCCGCCTGTAAGTTATTTTTCCTATATTAAAAGAATTTCCCCTGTGCATAGAACTTCCAGGAATGTTGATTTGGGGCAATCCTTGGGAAGTGCAGCTGGGCCTGGATGCAGAAGGAACACACCCACGTGTGCTGGTTCTACCCTGGGCTCTAGGGTGTCTCCCGGGCTTAAATATCAATTGACTTTGAAATTTGTGGAAGCAGGCGGATTTTTGCAGCCCTTAATGTGATATAATGGCAGGGATTTGAAAGCTGTCAGCCCTTTTGGTGCAATTTAATCCAGGCTGGTTAAAAGGAGCAATAGGAAATCTATGGGAGCAGTTTCCAGCTGTCAGCTCCGATTTGCCGGGACAGCCCCTGATGCAGCTGGGCTGAGCAGCTCCGAAAGGGAAATTTGAATTCCTGGGCTCTGTCCTGGAAAGATGCTGGGAAAGACACCCAGAGCTCCAGCAACAAAACCCTGCAGCCTCTGGGAGGATGGAAGAGAGCAGAGCTGTCAGTGAAAGGGATTTTATGGGGATTGGTTCTTGTGGCTCAGTGTCCTCCCTGAAAAAGGGGTGCCAAGAACAGGAGACACCTCTAGGAAACCCCTCTATAGAATCCCAGAATGATTAGGGTTGGAAAGGACCCTAAAGCCCATCCCATTCCAGCTCCCTGCCATGGCAGGGACACCTCCCACTGTCCCAGGCTGCTCCAAGCCCCAGTGTCCAACCTGGCCTTGGGCACTGCCAGGGATCCAGGGGCAGCCACAGCTGCTCTGGGCACCCTGTGCCAGGGCCTGCCCACCCTCCCAGGGAACAATTCCTTCCCAATATCCCATCCAGCCCTGCCCTCTGGCACTGGGAAGCCATTCCCTGGGTCCTGGCCCTCCATTCCTTGTCCCCAGTACCTCTCCAGCTCTCCTGGAGCCCCTTTAGGCCCTGGAAGGGGCTCTGAAGTGTCCCTGGATGCTCCCCCTTCTCCAGGTGAGCACCCCCAGCTCTCCCAGCCTGGCTCCAGAACAGAAGGATTTCATCCCTCACATCAACTTTGTGGCCTCCCCCAGCGTTTTTCCAGCAGGTCCATGATTTTCCTGTGTTCTCCTTTGCCCCAGTATCATCCTCCTGTGCCAGTGACATTTTTGCCCACTGTCGCTATTTTCACCCTGTTTCATCTCTTTCCCTTTAGATCTAACAGAGTTTTGAAATTTGTGCATCCAGCCTTCAGACAGGTCCCCAGCAATCACGGGAACTGCTCAGGCCCCACGCTCTGCCCCAGGGGCCAGACACCGTTTCCAACAACCCCCTTTCCTTCCACGAACCTGAAGGACTGAATTCCCTACAGCACTACGGGAATTATTTCTCCATAAGCACGGAGCAGAGTGCCCATCACTCATTTCCCTGGCTTGAGGGGCACTGGAATGCCAGGCTGCTTTTTCTCCATTAGTCCCAGCCTGCCACAGTCAACTTTAAAGCCAGGCTTTGGCACACCTTATAAATAACAATACATTTATGCAATTGAATGCCTGAGCAGTAATTCAATCAAGGCAGTTCTGCTGCTGGTCATAAACTACTTAAGCTGCTTGAGTCTCAGCTTAAGACATCAACAGAGGGCCTTGATTGAATTGCAGCCTCAGATTTACCTTCTATTATTCAAGGCTACCTCTCTGCGTGGTGAAACATTGATATGATGAGTAAATCTTGAACTGCTACCAAAATAAACTGGGTTGTTTGCCGGGTGGAATATTCTGACGCTGATGTTGAGGGAAGTTTTACCTCAGGTTTTTGACGAGGCCAAGGCTGCAAGGCCTCTAAGAGCAGAGTGGTTTGCGGAGTTCTTGTGGTACAGTGTTTATAAAGGCAGGGAATAGCTTCCATCGGGCCAAAGAATTCGGGGAAAAAGTGAATTTGTGACGTTCAGGATGCCTTTGAGGTCTGACAAAGACCAAGGAGCAACGCAATGACTCAAAGTAGGTTGGCCTCGAAGATCTCAGGGGTCTTTTCCGACCTAAATTCTGGGATGCTGTGGGTTCGAGTAGGGGCTGACAGCCCTGAGCGTCGCCAAAACACCACAGCTTGGGAGAAAAGCTCCTGCCCTCACCTGAGGAGACAGCAACACCTGCCTGGAACCCACAAAGTGCAGCATTTTTGGGTATTCATTTTACCTTCCAAGTATTCATTTTGCCTTCCAAGTTCCTCATTTTTGCCCACTGTCTCCAGGAGGTTTGAAGGTGTGGATCCTTCCCCGAGGATCGGGCCTAAAGCAACCACAAGCAGGAAATGTTTTCCTTGAAGGTCTTCCTGACCGCCTGTGGAAGCTCTGGAATGAAGTTTGGTTCATTAAACCATTTGGTTTCACCCACGGGAATAGCAGATGGTAAAATAAATCTCACGGGGGGTGTTTGTGGAAGAACCAGAAACTCGGGCACGTCTGCTGTGAGGGGAAATTTATTTTAACTTTTTTTTTTTTTTTTTTTGGCGGGAATTTTTAACGCATCGCCCGCCCCGTTTCTGAGGATTGCTCTCATCCCAAGGCTTCTCCACCAGCACAGAGGGTGGAAATGGCCTCGACAAGTATCCAGAGGCCTCCTTGGTGTAGATCTCTGTTCGCAGCCCCATCCACATCCCAGCCCCAATTCCCAGAGCAGGAGCGCGGGAGCACGTCAGGACAAGCTGTGGTCTGGCCAGGAAAAAAGGGAAAGAACCGGTTTTTTTTCCCCTCCCAGAAGAGCAGTGCTCATCCAGAGAGCTCCCGAGCCTGAGAGAAAGAACACAGACATCTCCAAGGGTGGATTTGGACAGAAAACTTTATATGGCCCCGAGGATTTCAGCTTCCGGTGCCTCAGACAGAGCTGGGAATTATATCAATATTTATTGCCAAACAGAGATTAACAAATCCGGCTGCTCCCACTGCTGTGCGAAACAGCCCGGAGGACTCTCCACGTTAAATTTTGTCCCCAAAACCTGAGCCCTGCACACAAACCCCACCAAAGTATCCCTGTGAACATGGAGAATTCTGCTCAGAGCTTTTTCTGGGTATAAATCACCACCATTTCTCACACAAATATCAGCAGGTCTCAAGCACCTCTCAGGCTCTGACACTCAGAACCTTCAAGCTGCCTCAATATTTCTTTTCCAGAGGAAATTCAGTAGAAAAGCAGCAGCACTGGGGCTTTTTTTTTTTTTCCCCCCCAGTCCACAATCTTCAGAAAAAAACCACGTAACAGAAAATGGAGTATTGTGAGCAGCCCACATAATTACTCATGATAGATAACTGTATTAAAAATTAAACATAAATTATTGGAGGCATTACAGTGTTGGCACGGGATGAAAAAGGTGCTTCATATTCCTGAAAGGTTGAGCTGACTGCCTGAAAGTTTGGCTCCATAGAAAAGAGACTAGGCTGGATAAATGGAAAGCATTTATTGTTTGAAATATGGATTTTAATATAGCCCAGCACAACCCCAAAACATCAGTCCTTTTCAATAGGGTTAAAGTAAGATGGATCTTGCAGATTAAAGCAGTCGGGAAGATGCTCTTTGGCAGGGAGAAGCAGGAGAATGAGGAGAGGAGGCTCCTTGGAGTCACTCCATGTCTTTGGAGGAGGAATCTTCACTGTTTTATTGGGCTCCACAGAGTCCTGCCCGGCTGGTTTGTCTGGGAGCACTGGGACACGCTGATGGCTTGGCACGGGAATGCCCATCCCGCTCCTGAGGGCATCCAGGAGTCAGCCAGAGGGGGAAAAACCCTGAGGTGGCAGTCGAACAAAACTCACTCCAGGCGGATCCACATCTTCCCAGACTGGCTGAGGAGAGAGGGTACGATTTTCCACGGGTTTATAAAGTTCTGTCACCGATGTAGAAAATCTTGGAGCGCCTTGAAGGTGTTTTGTGCAGGGCTGATCCCTTCCTGCATTTGGCACTGCAGCTTTCAGCAGCTCTCAGCAAAGATTTGATTTTTCCATCGTGCCTTGTAGGTTTGAAATATTCAGCAGGGCCTGATTTCCTAGAATTTCACTTCCAGCTCTGACATCAGGGACCGACTCTGAATTTAAAAAGCTGCAAATTCCGGGACAATCCTCAAACTGAGCCTGGCCTCTGACGAGAATGGGAGTCTCAGAGTGTTGCTGGTCAGCTCAGAGCACTGCTGAGTTGCTCCTTGAAATGGGAAAAGGCAAGGAAAAAACTTGTGTGCTAAAATCCCTCCTCGACAGGAATTCCTGGGGAGGGTTTAGCTGAAGCTGACTGGAAAAAGAGTGGGGAGGGACAGGGAAAGGTGTAATGTTACTTTCACAAACAATTAATTGAAGAATTCCAGAGGTCTCGGGATTTCCAAGTCCTTCCGTGATTAAAAAGTTTGCACATCTGAAAATATCCACAGCAATAAATAAAAAGAAAATGGGGATCAAGTAGTTCTTAATATTGCATTTTTGCTATTTTCCTGGTATAAAAAACCAGTCATCATCTAAAAAGCGGTGACAGGGAACTCACTTATACTAGATATTTCATTTTTTTTTCTTGTCATTTCTCCTGTTGCTCCCCCAAGTGTGACTCAGATGTTTTCAGAGGAAGAAAAAAGGAAGATGTGACCCCAAGTGTGGCTCAGATGTTTTCAGAGGAAGAAAAAAGGAAGATGTGACAACCACGTGTCTCATCTTTCAGAAAAGATGCTTTCAAAGAGGAAATCCTGGGGAGCAGCCCTGAGGAGCTTTCTCCTGAGCTGTGTGTTATGGAGGGAACAGTGGGATTGAGGATGGATCTGTGGGAAATGTGGATTACACCTACAGAAAAGCTGAGATATTTATGTCTATAATGAGGATTTATGTCTATAATGAGGACAGCTATTCCTTCAGAAATTCCAGACAGGTCTTGGAAGACACCAGGGAGAAGCCTCTCTGTGTCCAGGTGCCGTTTTCATGAGCTGATCCGTGGGCAAAAGGCTTCCATGTGGTGGGGCAGGAACACAACCAAAACCAGCCCAAGGGTTTCCTCAGTCTCCTCTCCAGAAGACACCACGGGTCACCCAAATCAGGAATTTCTCCTCTTTCCCAGAGCTGCTGCTGGCACAAGGGGTGAGGAAATGTTGGAACCCCCCCTTTCCTCCAGCCCATCCCAGACCAGAGCAAGATTTGCACCCTTTGTTCTCCTGACCTCTCCAGGTCTTGTCACCCTGTCCAGGAGAAGGAATTGTCCTGTCTGTGCCTTTCCCCCTCCACCTTCTCCTTCCTTCTCCAAGGCACCCTCAGGAGATTCCCCAATCAATCCCTGTAAAGTGTCACCAGCACTGGAAGGAGCACAGAAAAGTGAGATGGTGCCTCACATCCTCCACCTCAGTGGAGAAGGTTTTGGGAACCTCTTTGCAACCATGTTATCCCTTAATTGTGCTGCATCCCACAGCTTTAGGGAGAAATGTTTACCCACCACAGAAAAGACTGAGAAAAACCCCTTTAATGTGCAATGAAATGAAGAATTGAAGCCGAGTTTTGGGAATTCTGGGGAATTTTTTCTCCTTCCCATCCTCTCAATAGGGGGGACGTGCTGCACGACAAAAAAAATTGAGTTCTTATTCCTAATCACACATTCCCACTTCAGCTCAGGACCTGGCCAGGATGGAAAGAAGAGCAAAGCAAGGAGTGAGAAAAACGGTGAGGTCATAAAAAATTCATCCAGGAGGGGATCCAAGAGCAGTAATGAGGCCTCACACGCAGGCGATGGAGTACTTAGCACTAAAACCCTCTCTCGGTGCTATCTGGTTACCATCTTATCAACACAACACCCATTAGCCACTGATAATAGTAACTAATCAGCTGTTCTGCCGTCCTTTATTTGCCTCCCCGAAAAGATCTTCTTCCCTGTGCAGCCCCTCCCCGCAACAATCTCAGGCACTCAATAATTCATGGCATTGAGGCGATGTCGTCCAGCCCTGATGTCACTTCCTCACGGGCTGCTGGGGTGTGCTGGGGACACTCGGAGCTGCTCCCATCACACATCCCAAAAAAAAAAGGCCCTGATCCCTTCCTGGCATCATGGATCAGCTGAAGTTTGGGGCAGCATCCAGGTGAGCACTGGGACACGTTCATTGTTGTGTGGAAGGAGAGCACCATCCCCGAGTTCATCCTTAGATCCAATGCTCCTGATCATCAACAAATTACATAAAACACGTATTTTGTGTTAAAATTGGTGTTTCTAACCCAGGGAAGGAGACTGATTTCTGGCTGAGAAGCGGTATTAGGAATTTCAGCAGGAATTTCCTCATGGAAAGGGAGGTCAGGCCTTGGAAAGAGCTGCCCAGGGAGGTTTGGAGTGCCCATCCCTGGAGGTGTCCAAGGAGTGCCTGGACACTGTGGCACTCAGTGCTCTGGGCTGGGGCCAAGGTGGGCATGGGGCACAGCTTGGCCTGGCTGGGCTGGGAGGGCTTTTCCAGCCTCAGGGATTCTGGGGTTCTGTGATTTCGTGACCTTTATCACTCGAAGTGTGAGACTCCACACAGATTTTTTTTGTATATGTCAGCCGTGGTTTCCATCTATAAAAAGGACTTGACAGCTGAGGGGTTTTTATTTTGCGGTTGAAACTTTGAACTGCTGCACTGGAAAATGGGATTTGAGGCCTGTGGACACCCAGAGTGTCCCCAGACTTCCCATGTGATTCAAACACGTCATTTCTTCTCTCTTTCATTTCCCCATCCATAGAAGAGTAGCACCAAGAGCCGTGTAAATAAGTGACTTCTACCTCAGGACCAGCCTGAAAAGCTCAGGAAGAAACAAGAACCTCATGCTAAAGTTCATGGAATCATGGAGTGGTTGGGTTGGAGGGACCCTAAAGCCCATCCAGTGCCACCCCTGCCATGGCAGGGACACCTCTCACTGTCCCAGGCTGCTCCAAGCCCCAGTATCCAACCTGGCCTTGGGCACTGCCAGGGATCCAGGGGCAGCCACAGCTGCTCTGGGCACCCTGTGCCAGGGCCTGCCCACCCTCCCAGGGAACAATTCCTGCCCAAGATCCCATCCTGCCCTACTCTCTTTCAGTTTGAAGCCACTCCCCCTTAACCTGCCACAGTTCAAAAACGACTTTAACCACTGAAAACATTCTTCAGGTCTTTCTCCTTGCAAGTTTCTGGCTATTCCCAGGGGAATACAGGAGAGGAATTCCTGGTCCCTTTTAGGACAGACAAACTCAGGAGCAGCAGTGCCTTCCCGAGTGGAAGGAGGGCTTGCTGACAAGGCAATGACCTCAGATATTGCACAGAGGAAATGAGATAATCTACCCAAATCTACGTGCCTCGAGTCCGAGCCTGAGGATGTGGTTTCATCATCTCCTTCTCTTCCAAATGGAGAAGGGTTCATTTTGTCTCATCCCAAGTATTGCCACAGACTGATGGCCAGAAATGATGCTGGAGCATTCAGAACAGGGATTGAGTCACTCTGGGACATCCTTTCCCATGAAATCTGAGGAAGTCCGGAGTCTCCGGTTTCAGATGTTCCTCTTCTCCAGTTTCACCATCTCTGAAGGGGAGGTAAAAGCAGGAGGCTGTGAGGATTCGTTCAGTTCCATGGTAAAAATAGGACATGAACACTGAGTGGCACCAAAGCCCAAGTGGGATGGTGTCACTATTCCCAGGCAGTATTTCCAGAAATTATTCCATGCAGGGAGGAAATTGGGCACATTCCCTTGCCTCCATGGGGTAACAGGCATTTTGACCAGGATGCAAATCCTCCCCAGGAATGATTTCAGCTTGCCCAGGGACAGAGAGCAGGGCTGGGATTCCTTGAGGCTCTGTCCATTCTCAGTTTAAACTCTACATTTTTAAGGCACAGTTCATCTCTCCTTGAAATTCATCTCTTTTGGGAATCAGAGAAGGAGGAACAGCACCCTGGCAGGGCTTCTCGCTCCTCACTGACACACAAGGGCACCCTCATGGGGGTTACTGAGGGATGTAAACCCCCACAAGAGCTTTAAATCCCACCCTGCCCAAATCCTACCCCCTCACTACAGTGGGTTCCTACTAATAAATCTATTTCCTATCCCAATGGGATCATGTCTGTGTCAAAAGGGGAAAACCCCCACTTTGGAAATAAAATTGAGCCTCAGATTCCAAGAATCAGCCCTTCCCTTTCACAGCTTCGTGATGTGACCTTCCAGAGCCTAAACGGGGCTTAGGAAAAGGAGGGAGAGGGAGTTTTTATGTGGCAGAAAGTGATGGGACAAGGGAGAATGGTTTTAAACAGAAGAAGGGCAGGGCTGGATGGGATCTTGGGCAGGAATTGTTCCCTGGGAGGGTGGGCAGGCCCTGGCACAGGGTGCCCAGAGCAGCTGTGGCTGCCCCTGGATCCCTGGCAGTGCCCAAGGCCAGGCTGGATACTGGGGCTTGGAGCAGCCTGGGACAGTGGGAGGTGTCCCTGCCATGGCAGGGGGGGAATGGGATGAGCTTTAAGGTCTCTTCCCACCCAAACCATTCCAGGATTCTTTATGAAACCAGGAACCAACCCTGTTTCTAAATCATCTTGAGGATCGAAAGGCCACATCCTGGAAAATGTATCCCATATTCCTTCTATAACTGGTGTTTGGCTATAAGCATACAATAATATTGATAATAATGAATAATTCATACACCTAAAATAACGCAATTCATATAAAATGCAGATATATTGTAGTACAATAATAGGATAATAAGAAAACACAACAAAAAACCACCAGCACTGTGATCTGTTGGCTCTCTCAAAACACAGCTTGAATTCAGCAACAATTAAAACATCTACTTTTGCTCCATTCAGCTTTTCTAGTTGGATATTTCATGGCCAAATCCACTAAACACCCCCTGAACTGGACTAAGCACTGGGATACCCTTCACCTTCCCAGTCAGGACCTCCCAAAACTGGCACTTTGCCACATGGGAGCTGAGGAGCCAAATCTGACACCTCCAGCCTGGGAACAGCCTGTTGCCTTGTACCCGAAGACAAGCGATACAAATTCCCTGATTTTCCTGTTATTCCCATAACACGGGATAAATCCACAGGTAGCCAAGATTGTTTTCACCAAGTTAATCCTCGGGGGTGCAGGAAAACCTTGATCTCAAACTCATGACTCATCCTACACCTCTGCAAAGCTTGCAATTCTGCAGACGAAAAAACTCTTCAGTCGGATATTAATTTCCAGGAAAATGAAAATCTTTCCTGTTTCTGCTCAGGGTCACAAAATCACACTTTGGAAGCGTTTCCATCTCAGGGTCCCTACTTTTGCAGGCTGTGTATCAGTGGCAATCTTTTACCAAAAAAAAGGAGAGAATTTGCAGCCATCCAAAGGATTTGTGTTCCTGATATATTTAATGAGGACATGGAAAAGACAGTGGCAGAGGAGCTGACTTCTCTCTCCTCACCAAACCCAACTGGCAACAAAGCACAGAGCATCCCAAAAATCCCACCGATTCTTTCTCATCCTCTGTTTCCCACCCAAAAGTTGGATCCAAGCCGAATTTCCACGCAGATGTGGCAGAAGTGCTTCCTCTTTTGTAGGGAATGAGGAGATCCGTGAGCAGCTCCCACATTCCCCAAGTCCTGTTGAGGAAATTGGTTCTATTTTGCAACGGGGACAGAGCAAACCACGTGTTTAGGAACTTTCCTAAACTGCAATCCCTGTCTGTCCGTCTGCCTGGGATGAACTGAAAATCAGGATTACTCATCATGACTGGGCAGTCACTGGATCACCCAGTCAAGTGACAAGACACAAGAACGGGACAAATCCTGGCAAAAGAAACCTTCAGGAATATGAAGTCCATGCTCCAGTTCTTCTCACTCAGAGTTTGGATTCACTGCTGAGAAATGTTCCAGCAGGGATCTGCAGAGGCAGGGAAATGTTTCCCAAACACAGACGAGCACAGGGCTCTTTTTTAAAGGAAATTTTCAATCCCTGTGCAAGACAAACATGGTTCCAGTCTTGTTTGCAATGAAGAGGGGGAATAGGCTCTGACAGGAAAAGGAAGCACACAAGGTTTTAACACAGATATCCCAACAAAAGCATGGAATATCTTGAGTTGGAAAGGTTTCGTAAGGATAATCAAGGCCAATTTCAATTCTCATGAGATTGATTTTGAGCAACTACAAGCTAAGAAGAAATTATTGGACAAAAAGTCTGCAAGTAATGGAGAGCTTTAAAAACATCTTCACTGGTTTGCAGATATTTCATAAACTGAAACGGAACATAAAACATAAACTAAAACTTTGGACAGATGGTAAAATCTGGAACCTGGAATGTGCAGGGGGAAAAAACAGGGAAGAAGCACTGCTGAAATCCAGCCTGAGGGCTGGATAGAAAATGGAAAGTGGTGGGGGTTTTTTTGGTCTGGCTGGGAATCAGTGTCCATGGGAAAGGAACGGCTCTGGGAGCTCCCATCACCTGGAGTCCTGCATCCAGCTCTGGATCCCAGCACAGGGAGGACATGGAGCTGCTGGAGAGAGGCCAGAGGAGGCACCAGGATGAGCAGAGGGATGGAGCAGCTCTGCTGGGAGGAAAGGCTGGGAGAGCTGGGATTGCTCAGCCTGGAGAGGAGAAGCTCTGGGGTGAGCTCAGTGTGGCCTTGCAGGGCCTGAAGGAGCCCCAGGAAACATGGAGAGAGACAATTCCCAAGGGCTGGAGGGCCAGGAGCCAGGGAATGGCTTCCCAGTGCCAGAGGGCAGGGCTGGATGGGATCTTGGGCAGGAATTGTTCCCTGGGAGGGTGGGCAGGCCCTGGCACAGGGTGCCCAGAGCAGCTGTGGCTGCCCCTGGATCCCTGGCAGTGCCCAAGGCCAGGCTGGACACTGGGGCTGGGAGCAGCCTGGGACAGTGGGAGGTGTCCCTGCCCATGGCAGGGGGTTGGAATTGGATCCTTTAGTTCCCTTCCGACCCAGGCCATTCCACGATTCCATTATTTTCTTCCCTCTACCTGGGAAAGTGCAGAGATCCCTGGATACGGCCTCTCCACAGCCTTCCCCATCCAAACCCCTGGGCCATGCAGGGTTCCTGACACCAGCCGTGGGATCTGACCTTTGAACAGGGAATAAAAGACTGAATAAAGAAATCCCAGACGGAGCTGAGCTTTGAAAAGCGGAGCAAAGAGCAGAAGGGAGCAGAGCTGAGGCTCTGGAGATCCAACAAAAGAGAGGAGTCCATCCAACCCTGGATACAGGAGGAGCCTTGGAGGAGGGAATCTCGGAGCCTAAAGAGTCCTGCTGGAGGATCCATCCATCACAGAATGGACTGTCCAGCCAAGTGGGTATTAAGCCTGAGACTTTCCTTGTGCTTGCATTTTTTTATGCCAAAAATCCCAGCTATTTAGAAAAACATGTTTTTGTGGAATTTTCAGACATTTCCTCTGAAAAACTGTTGCTGTTTCCTGAAGTCCCAAAGCTTTATTTTTACATTTCGTGGGCTCTCCTCTCACAGCTCCGCGCACGGAAATATTTTGTGAACTAATATTAATATTAAGAGGGGCGTGGCTGACAAATGTGAAGCTTTTCAACTCCAAAGTGACTTTGCACTCCTGATTTTAATTAGAATTTAGGTGCAGGTGGAAAGCAATCCTTTGTTGCCGTGCACTGTTTCAGGACTTCCCTGTGAGTCCATAAGGAATTCTAGGCTGTGGGGTTAACCAGGATTAAGACTCGGGCACACGAGCTCTGTCTCAAATGTGGATGAGAAAGACGAAGGCCACAAGAAGAAGTTCCCCTCCCCAGTTGCAGATGTTCCCATCTCCATTTTCACCCATTTCATGGATTTCCTCCTTCCTGGCCCCATCCATGCTGGATCCCATCCCACAGATTCTCCAGCCAGAGCACGAGGGTTTCTCTAAATCAACTTATCACCAGTTTAGCACCACATTGCAAAATCAGGGCCGCATTTTTCTGTGAAACTCAAGAAAGTGTCTTTTCTTTTCTGAATTGTCCCTCCTTGCCTTCATTTCCTGTCTCCTCCAGAGCCCTGCCTGGTTTGTTTGCTTTTCAGTGATGAGGGGAAAGGAGTGGGAATAGAAGAGGATTTATTTCTATTTATTTGGTTTGATTTGATGATGTTTCCATGATTAAGAAATTTCTTCTTTCCTGTGGCAGAGGCAGCAAGGAAAACCGCTTAATTCAAGGAAGTCCAGGGCAAAAGAACACAAAAAAAATCAGAATGTTCATTTCCCTAGATGACTGTTTAAAAAAAGGTAATGAAACACCAAAGTGGTTTTGATGGGGGGCGATGAAATGGAGTAAAGGAATGACAGAAGTCAGGGGGTCCACAAAGCTTCCAAAGTTTTATTAATAAACTACACACCTGGAAATTGATACAAATTAGTTCTTGATCTCCTGTATAAGCACATGGCAGTGGGATTGGATAAACGGGAAGGGTGAGAGGGAAGAGNGAAAGAAAGAAAGAAAGAAAGAAAGAAAGAAAGAAAGAAAGAAAGAAAGAAAGAAGGAAAGAACCACCAGCCCCAGCTGATGGAATGTCCAGAGTCTTCCAGGCTTCTCCATATGCTTAAAAAAGCAAAGTGTCTTTAATCCTGTGAGACCTGACCACGAGCTGCTTCTCTCCCAGCCCTCAGAGGGATCCCCTCCACCTTCCCAAGGAGTTTTTTCAGCTCCATTTATGGTTTTTATTTCCTTACATTGCGGAATGAAACATAAGAAGGAATCTGCTCTCCTGCCTGGACTCACTGCTGGTGTTTAAACTGAGGGATAGCCCAGGCTGCTCCCAGATGTCAGAATTAATGCTCTTATCTCATTTTATACACCAAAAGGACAGAATTCTCAGCTGGCACAGCTGAGCTAAACCAACAGCAGCGTTCCCAGTGTGGTGTCCCTGTGGGAATGCCGTTCTAGGCTTGTGGGAAATGGGAATGAGGGGGATATTGGCTTAAACCCGACCATGCTTTGACAAGCTGAGCCTACACTTAACAGAAGCCTGGTAAGTGCAGGCACCATTACCTCGAGGGGTAATGGCAGCTGAGATTGATCTATTGTGAGTCCTACAAATTTGAACAGTTACACTAAATGCTATTAAAATGTATGGAACCTCTTTGTCTTCAATTATTAAATGGAGTAATTTATGAAACCCAATCTCAATAACCTCACTGTCCTACTGGCCATCCCCGCTGAAAGGAAGAGTAAATGTAGAGAACATTGCTATCGATCCCTCCTGCAGGGGGGGAAAAAGAGGATCAGGCCTGTTAACCCTTCCCTGCAGGACAAAGTGGTTCACTCGTGGTTTCTTTTCCCCCCAGAGGTCGTGTCCTTCTTTCATTTCGGGGGTCGGGTTTCAGTCTGACAAGTGGTAATTGATTCCGCTGCTGGTTAGGCTGGGGGTAAGTGGGGGATGAAGTTTCAGTGAAAACAAATAGCACTTCACAGGTCTGACCTTTCCTCTTTAAGCTTTTGTTGTGGTTTACTTGGGATGTGCAGCTTAAAGACTCCAAACCAGCGGTGTCTATCTCAGGAAGTTTCACTTTTGGCCTGGAGTTAAAGCTGGATTTTGGCTTTGGGGCTCTTGGCAACCTGGCTTAGAAAGTGGGGGTGGTTTTTTTCCATCTTCTTTCCCATGATTTTGTATAAGACATGAGGAAAACGTGGTCCAGCAGGAGCCGGGACATTCTGCCAGCAGGCTGGGCTTCACAGCTCGGGGTTTCAGTGTCCAGCAGAGCTGCTATGAGACAAAATAAATATTAAAATAGAAGGGCAGCCACTGCTTCTCAAATCGAGCTTCTCAATTCAAGGAGGAGGCGAATCTACCGCTTCTTTTCTTGCTGCAGCTCCCTCCTTTTACCAACTCAGCAGCTAAAATGCATCTTTGACTGTCCCTCCTCGTGCTGCTTCACGTGCCTGACGGAGCCTGGTTTCAAACCAGCTCCCTGGTGCTCCGTGGGCACTTTTGCAATAGATCCAGAGCTTGTCACTGGATTGCAGCACAGTGATCTCAGTTAATGGGAACCACTCCAGTTCAACGAGGGAAAAACACATTGACCTGTGTGTGAATCTTTATTCTGTCTAGAATAGAAAGGAAAATATCCTCAGGGGCTCTGTCCCAATGCTTCCAGTCAGGGATAACATTTCTCCAAAGGAAACCTCTTTGTTTACAAACAAGTTGTTTTTGCCAAAGCCAGCCTTTATTTTAAGGTGTTCTCAGAAGAAGCTCAGGGCTCCAAAATGTTGCAACCCGCATGTTTTGCCAACAGTAACAACACATGTGTGAGGGGAAAGGTTTCATGGGGTTTGTTTTTTTATTTTGCTTCTCTCAAGCATCTTGAATTTCTGAGGGAGCCCTGATGGTTCTTCTCTGCCACCTACAAGGAGAAGGAGGGCAGGGTTAGATGGGATATTGGGCAGGAATTGTTCCCTGGGAGGGTGGGGAGGGGCTGGGATGGAATTCCCAGAGCAGCTGTGGCTGCCCCTGGATCCCTGGCAGTGCCCAAGGCCAGGCTGGACCAGCCTGGGATAGTGAAAGGTGTCCCAGTGATGATCTTTAAGATCCCTCCCAGTCCAACCCAAACCATTCCATGACTCCGTAACTCTCCGGTTCTCTGGAAGTAAATCCCAGCCCTTTAATCTGGACAAAGCCGTTCCACAAACACCAGAACATCTCTGGATTGTGCAGCTGGGGCATTAATTTTTATTTCTAGATCTGTATTTAAAACGCAGTGGAGACATTGTGCCAGCACGTGGATGTCCAGTGAAATGCAAAGGATGAGGGATAATGACAAGGACCTTAAATCACAAAATGATCCAAACTGTCCATCCAGATGTGCCAGGGATCTTTTAGGCTAATAAAATCTGTCACACTGGATGAATCCGTCCTATTTGAAAGAAAGGGAACAAAAAGACATCCTGGAAAGGATAATCATAATTGCTCAGGTCAAATCCTGATTTATTTTAGCCCAGACAGGAAATATTTAAACATTTGCTAGGGCAGCCATGCATACCATGAGCTGTATTTTGTTTAAAATAAGCAGCACGAGTTTTCCATCTTGATAAAAGAGGAATTGAATTGGCTTGCTAAAATAAAACAAGACAAACAAAAGCAAACAGATGTAATAGAAAACATCTCTGAAAAGGAAATTCATGTTGCAAAAACCCCTTGACTAATCATAAAGTGATGCAGCTTTGAAAGGAAATACTTTGATTGCGTTTTGACTCCTCTGAGAAGTCAGATATTTGGAAATACCCAGGATTTTTAAGAAATATTTCCTGCTGTGCACATAAAAACAGCTTGCACACTCAGGAACTCGGGTCTGATTCTTATCTTTCATTTCAGTTTTGGACTCAGGTGAACCACCTGTGTTTCACAAGGGAAACTCCACGTGCTAAGGTGGGGATATTTCTGATTTTCATGGGTGGGGAGCCTAGAGGAGAATTCACTGGACAAGATTTATAGGATTGGTGTTGTTTGTCTACCTCCCTGTTACAAACACCTTGAAAATGCTGCAACTACGTCAGAGTTGAGCTCAGCTTGAAAAGTAGGGCAGTGTGTATTTTAATAAAGTTTTTATAGAGAATCAAAAATCATGGAATGGTTTGGGTTGGAAGGGACCGCAAAGATCATCCTTTGGCACACAGTGCCACCTTCCACTGTCCCAGGCTGCTCCAAGCCCCAGTGTCCAACCTGGCCTTGGGCACTGCCAGGGATCCAGGGGCGGCCACAGCTGCTCTGGGCACCCTGTGCCAGGGCCTGCCCACCCTCCCAGGGAACAATTCCTGCCCAAGATCCCATCCAGCCCTGCCCTCTGTCAATTTGAGGCCATTCCCCCTTGTCCTGTCCCTCCATCCTTTGGAAATCGTCTCTCTCCATGTTTCTTGTCATCTCCTTCAGGTCCTGGAAGGCCACAATGAGGCCACCCCAAAGCTTCTCTTCTCCAGAGAATCCCAATCCTCTCATTCTTTCCACAGAACAGAGCTATAAACTTGATTTTCTTCCTCGTTTTCCTTAAAAATGAAGGAAAAAAATGTGTTCTGATCCTCTCACCAGCCCAAATCAGCAGCAAAGCGATGCCTGTGGTGGTGTCCCATGGGTTCCCTTGGTTTGACATGAATCTCCTGGTGAGCCGAATGGGAGTGCAGACAGGCAGAGAGGAACAAAGGCAGGAATCCAAACATTCCCTGGTTTTCATGAATATTTGCCAGCTCCTCCCCCTCACACTTCGGCGCAAGGAGTAAGAGCCATGTTAAGTGGGATATGTTTTGATGTAGCTTGCGGCCAGCTGGCTGAGGAAACACAGCACGGGATGGTCAAATATCGGCAAGAAAACTTGGGGAAAAAAAAGCTCTCCAGCTACTGAATCCCAACCCTCCGGCTGTACACGGCAGCAACATTCGTTATGCTTTTCTTCCCTCTTTTTTTAGGGAAGCCCATCAATAGACAAAAGAAACAGAAGCAAATTTGCCACACGAGCTGGCCCCGGGCCACACTCCTGAGGAGAAATGTAAGAAAATAAACTGCCAGGTGATGCCCTGTCATTGTTGGCACTGATATACTCGGGGTGGGAACGTTCTGGCTGGCAAATCCACAATTTTAAGCCGCTCAGCTGCCGGAATAACATCCCCAAGTCGCATCCGAGCCAGCCCCGGGCTCTGCCAGGGCGACACAAAGGCCTGCTCCTTGCCACTGATTATTTGCGGGCATTTCCAGCTCTTTACCCCATCGAGCTGTGGAAAAAGGAGGGAGAGCACGGCATGGAATGTTCATCTGGATTTCTGACACCTCCCCAAATCCTCTCCTCGCCTTCTCACGTGCCCCGATGCGGGGAGCAGGTTCTGCCCGAGCTCTGCCTCCATCAGGGCCCGACGGGAACAAGAAATCCGTCACAGCCCCCCTCACACATTTTAAGAAGCTTCGGCCCTGCCTGAGTGAAGGAATTAAAAGCTGCGGCGTGAGAGGGACGCGGAAAGGACCCGCTGGGAGGAGGGTAATTAATATTCTTAAATTAAAAATTGAAAGGTCGTTCGTCACCGTCAACGTTCAGGCCCGGCCTCAGCCGGGCTTTGCGGCCTCACCCCCACGCAAAAAAACCCGGACAGAAAATCCTAGGTTTTTGCTGAGACCAAAAAAAAAAATCTTCCCCTCGTCTGTGGTGAATTTGTTGCTCTGGTTCAGGCCTTAAAAAAAAAAATTCTTTTCAAATCTGGGAGCCTGGAAGTGGAAGTTCAGTGGGATTTATGAATCCTGAGTGGTTTTTGCCTCCCCATGTGGGTGAAGAGGGATGGGAGAAAAAAAAGAGAAAGAACAGAGAGGAGAGGACTTCGTGTATCCTCACAAACCCTCTTCCAAAGCTGTGTAAGTGGGATAAATCAGTGGGATAAATGGGATATCCTTCTCCTGAGCCTTCCCGTGCCCCCTCACCATATCCAGGACAAACCCTCATGGCAAGTGAGGGAAAAACCCTGAAAAAACCCTCTCTGTGCAACCCAACCCACCCTTCCACACGTGGGTGGCCTGGGAAAAGCCTTTCCCTGACGGAAAACAGTGGGAAAAGGTATTTCAAAAAGTGATATTTGAGTGGGGGAAAGCAACTCTCACTTGGCAGAGCGGGAGCCAGATTGCAAAAATATTCAGCTTTTACTCAGGCAATAAAATAAGAGGCCAGGACTTCAGTGATGAGTAATACTAAAATGTTGCGTGAAGAAATGTTCTGGGAGACAAAACCCTTCAATTTAAGGTTTTCGTAAGTGTCGTCGGCTTCAGAACAGCGCTGCAAACCTGAACATTATTTCTGTCTTTGAATGCAAGCTGAGTTTTTTCCAGAATCTCCTGGGACTGCGAGATCTACGTAAGAAGGAGTTTTATAGAGAGGCACTTGGCACTTTGGGTAGCACAGAACACACTTTAGACTTTCTGTCTAAAGGCAGAAAACTCAACTGAAGTAATAGTAATAATAGACAAAAAAAAAAAGAGATTTTGGGTGTTGTCCACTCAATCGTGAGTGGAAGAAAAGAAAAAGAAAATAAAGAGACCATCATCTGCACTTAAATCTTTTATTTGTCTTGAGGAGGAAAAGTCAAAACACTGGAAAACCTGAAGGGTTCCAGGCAATTTATCACAAAACCCTTCGGAATGGAATCGTCCTGTCCCTCTACACTCCAGCAAGAGAGGGTTGGGAGGTGAAATATCTTTTAAAGAAGGAGAATTATGAGGAAAACAAAGTTTTATGGAGGGATCTGAAAGCTCTGGACAAGGTTCATTTTCCAAAAAGCTTAATTTGGGGGATGGATTTGGGAAGCTGGCATTTTCCTGTTTATAAATATCTTTGTTGCTCTGACTCTTGTTCTACTTCTGGAGCTTGCATCAGCTCCCATAGGGAAGGGACTGTCCTTTTCTATCCTTTTTCTATCCTTTTTCTATCCTTTTTCTGTCCTTTTTATATCCTTTTTCTATCCTTTAAATTCCCTTCTTAGATGTTTATTCAGCATTTAATACCCCAGAACGGGGCATTTAATATCCCAGAGAATCATTTAGGTTGGAAAAGGCCTCATTTAGGTTGGAAAAGACCTCAAAATATCAAGAGATTTGGCGAAGTAATACCCACTGATTCCGTGAGATTCCCCCAGGAAAGCTGGGAATAAATCCAGTGGCCTGACACCTGAGGCGCCAGTGATCCCTAAATCATCAGTTTCACACAGGAAAACAATTTTTATCTTTTCCAAATCCAACATTAAGCAAGGGAACAAAGTTCAGGGAGCCTTTTTTTATAAAGTAACAGTCAAAAATCAGCATTGCCCTTGGCAAAGGGTGTGAATCCTTCAGTGCAGGTGAAAGGGTGAAAAAATCACCACATTTCCTCTGTGCCACTTAAAATTTCTCCCCAAAAACAGACTCTAGGTTTAACATTTATCACAAATCTCCACATTTTATTTATCTACAACTCACAGCACGTTGTGCACTGCAGTACAATCTCATTTATTATGAATCTTCAGGTGATAGGGTGGATAAAATTTTTACTTAAATATAATTTATTGTAGAAAAACCATGGTTTGCTGCCTGAAGACTCTTCCCTCATTGGCACAACAGCTTTGCTTCTCATCACTGAAATTAACAGCTCAGCTTAATGACCCAAAAGAGGGACTTCAATTTGGGAACTCGACTTGTCTTGCCCTGGCTGACCCGTTGTGCTAAGTGTGTCCAGTTCTTCACGTGGAAGTGGAAGAACGTCATCCATGAGTTCCCTCTCAGCAGGGAATGGTCACAGGAAGGGGGTGGGATGAAAAATTTCGATTTCAGGGAAGTTTTTCCTCTCTGACCAGCAGCACCACAGCCCAGGAAGGGAGAAGGAGCAGCTTGCACCAAACACTTCAGGGAGAAGTGAGGAAAAAAAGCTGAGCAAGGGAAGACCTTTCCCAAACCTTCCCGAAGCCAGTGGGAGACACAACCAACGTCTGTTGATTTGGACAGAAAATCAAACATCTCAGAACACTTGGAGTCGAGCTTTTAAGAAGGAAAAGTAAATCTTTTAGCATTAGTTGCCCACTCAGGTAATAGAATAGAATCCCAGAATCCCAACATCACTGAGGTTGGAAAAGAGCTCCAAGGTCATCGAGGCCAAGCTGTGCCCGATGCCCACCTTGTCCCCAGCCCAGAGCACTGAGTGCCACAGTGTCCAGGCACTCCTTGGACACCTCCAGGGATGGGCACTCCAAACCTCCCTGGGGTGAATTACTTCAACCCAAACTCATATTTTCACATTAAATCCCGTAATTTCCCAGGTTTTTATTGATGTAAATAAATAACTTCTCTCTCTCAGCTTGGGAAGCTTTACTCCAAATTTGGTGCTGTTGTACTTTTAGCTTGCTGGACAGGCCGTTCTATCAGCGTCTGAGCTAACCATGGATTTAATACTAAAACGGGAAATCGATGTGTTCTGACCTGAACTGGGCTGGAAACCTTGGATTTTCAGGAGCAAGAGGGAATCAAGTCAATCACCTTGCAAGCAATGCAGAGCATTGATCTCAGTCGACAGCCAGATTTCATTTTTAAAGGTTACTGAGGGCTGAAAGTGATACTTGAGATGTCATGGATCACGTCACTGAGTTTTTTCAGGATACAAAGGTCTCCCTACCTTTATTCTCCAATGGGTAGCAGCCACTTTGGCAGCAAAAACACTGAGGGAAAAAAATGAAGGACCACTTTATTCTTGGGGAAAAAATCAGCTTGGAGGAGAGAAAGTTTTGGAGTGACCTAATTGGGGTATTCCAGGACCTGAAGGAGACACGGGAAAGATGGAGACTTCGGACAAGGGCTGGAGGGCCAGGACACAGGGAATGGCTTCCCAGTGCTAGAGGGCAGGGCTGGATGGGATTTTGGGAAGGAATTGTTCCCTGGGAGGGTAGGGAGGGGCTGGGATGGAATTCCCAGAGCAGCTGTGGCTGCCCCTGGATCCCTGGCAGTGCCCAAGGCCAGGTTGGACACTGGGGCTTGGAGCAGCCTGGGACAGTGGGAGGTGCCCCTGCCATGGCAGGGGTGGAATGGGATGGGCTTTAAGGTCCTTCCAAACCATTCCATGATTCCATGATCCTAAATCAGATTGGAGGCACGGATGGAGGCAGGGCTGTGCCGGATTTTAGAGCGGGTGCAGCAGCCAGAGCAGAAACAGAATTTTCCTAACTCAGGGCCACAGATAAACTCCCCATTCCCGGGAAAGCTGACTCCCAGGGTGTTGGTGAGGAAAAGGAAGAGGAGCGCAGAGCAATCACACTCCCAGCAAGGGGAACAACACAGGATTTGTCATAATCCACATTCCAGACGTGGCAGCTTTTGATATCTCTGGTGTCAGACAGCTCTGGGGCAAGATGAATATTTCAGAGAGAGGCCCCAAAGTCCTGAGTGCTGCTCTTTCTGCTTTTCTGCCTCACAAATCTCCTGAAAGGAGGTGAAAAGCCTGAAGATCTGCTGACTACAATAAAGCTTCCATGATTTGCACATCCTGAAATTCTCTTTTTTTCTTTTTTTTTTCCACAAGTATTCCTATCAGGATATTGTAAGGCCTGATTTTCTCCTACCTTGCTTTTGCTGGTAATAACAAAACCTCCCCAGTGTGTTCCGCTTTCACACTTGCTCTTTTACGATTGGAGGAATAAAAAAATGAAGAAACAGTTGTCCCTCCTCCAGTCTCACAATTAAAGCTGCAGAAAAGGCCAAGGTGACAGCGCAGGCCCAGCTGTGTTGCTGTCATGCATCCAAGTGGAAGGGTCCATGATCCACCACAATCCATGGAAAGGTGGCAGTGATTCCTCTGCTCCCCTTTTGAGAGTGGCTCATCACAGCAAAGCTCACACATGACTGGAATTAGCAATGCTGGGAAAAAAAATCGCAGAAGAGCTGCTATAATTTAATTTTTTTGTTTATCCAGGCTAGCCTTGTTCTAGGAAAACACTGAGAGTCTTCCTGGGGCCTTAACAGGGGCTTAATCATGGCTTATTTAATCATGATTAATCCCTCAGGGTTTTCAACTTCTGATTTTATTTTTTTAAGTCACTAAGTTTAAGAGATCATCTTCTAAAATGCTACCCAAAGAATTCCATCCCTGCAAGTGCCCAAGGCCAGGTTGGACACTGGGGCTGGGAGCAGCCTGGGACAGTGG
Organism: Gymnorhina tibicen; assembly: GCA_013399875.1. Lineage (NCBI taxonomy): Eukaryota > Metazoa > Chordata > Aves > Passeriformes > Artamidae > Gymnorhina > Gymnorhina tibicen. Next base: position 416,085 of record VXAZ01002650.1, on the reverse strand, counting down.
AAGGTGTCCCTGCCCACGGCAGGGGTGGCACTGGATGGGCTTCAAGGTCCCTTCCAGCCTAAATTCTGTGAGACTTTAATTCTATATTCTCTACACTTTTGTGGTGCCACCACAGATGTTTTCCCGCACTCTGCTGTTAAATTCAGCTTTTTTCTTTCTGGGCACATTATACAATCTCCCTTGCTGACACCCACCAAAAACCTGCAAAGCACAGCACGAGCCCACTCTGAAATAAATGTGACTCCTTAAAATCCCATGTTCATCCACTCTTTTGGAGGGGGGAAAATTGCAAGGTAAGGGATGAAATGCAGGGCTTTGAGCTGAGAAAAAAAAATGGGAAATAATTCCCCAAAGCAGCTCGGGAATCAGCAGAGGAGGCACCTCCCTGGATGGTTGGAATATCTTTGGCTCTGTTCCTCTTCTGACCACAGAGAGTTTGCAAAATTCCTTCATGTCCAGCACCCCAGAGCCCCAAGGAAAACAGGAGGGAGCCCGGGAGAGGCTGGAGCAGGAATCACACACCGAGTCCTACTCATGACTCTTTTCACATGGAGCCCTTCCACATCTCCAGCAGACTTTACAAAGAGAGGAAATGTTCTCCAGCAAACAACATTTCCCACAGTTGTCTTTAATTGCTCGTGCCCTCTGGATAGGAGGTTTTATTTTTACTGTGGGCCGATTGAAGCTGTGCCTAAAATCTCAGCCCCAAATTGCCCAATCAAGCAAAAGCGAGCAAATGAAATCCATGCAAAAGAGGCTATTCTTGTTCTGTTATTATTTGGGTTGTTCCCACATCCCATGGCACACTTTCCCATTAGCAGGGTTGGGAAAACAGCTTTTAGCAGCTCCTTGTGGGCCTGGTGTTATTTGGTTTGTTCCTAAATAGCAGAAAGGTGGAAGGAAGGCGAATTGACAGGCAAATCTCTGTGTCTCTGCACAAGGCAATAAATTTTACAAGCTTTAGATACAAAAGCAAAACATCTGCTCTCATTAAACATTAATTAATGAAACCGGAAAGGAGAGACAGAAAAAGCAGAGCATCCTGATTGTTCTTGGGATGCTTCCCCTCAAACCTCCTGATGTTGTCCTGGCAAATTCCTCTGACATTTAAAATCCCGGCAGAGGAATCCAATGTGCACATCTACTCCTGGTTTCCCTGCAGGAATTGCTCTTCCCGTTTGGTTTTCCAGAGAAACTAATTGTTCTGCTCTGCTGGGGTACGTGAATGAAAAGGAAGAGATCTAGAGTAACGCTGAAATGCATCAAATCTGGATTTTTAACCTAATTTTCTAATGTCTCTTCACACATGTTCATCTGCTGCTGTTTCGCAGTGGCAGAGATCTTTCATCCCCTGCTCTTCCCTCTCATCCTGATCTCAGTCTCAAGCAGGAGCAGGATGGAACTCCTAATTCCTCGTGATCCCAGTGGGAGAAGCGTTCTCCAGCTCTCCAGGAAATATCGGGAGATTTGGGCCAATTTTTGCAGAGGGGGGTAGAAATCCCCACCCCTGCTCAAATCCAAAGTCCTGTGGACACCAAAGCTCTCTTTTCCACATCCACAAGGAGAGCATTTCCCCGGAGCTGGGGGGCCCAGGGAGAGGAGACTTTCCAAGCAACAAAACCGATTTCGGGTTTAAAAACCTGAGACTCACCTATATTTCCTTTATGAACTTCCATTATCATTTGAGGATCACGATCACCGCTAAAGATAAGGAGGAAGGAAAATGAAGAAGTTAAAAATTGGGCAAAAGGATGATTTGAGGCCAATTTATTCTTGGTAAAAAATGAACCTCTTAGACTTGCAGCCAGTTCAGATGTTGTTCAGAGAGAATAAATCTCCTGATAACACCACAATTTCACTTTTTTCAAGAAGAACTCCTAAATCATAGCACTGTTTTATGAAAACTCTGTGTGTACATAGCAAATTTTTCCCTCTTTTAGATACAAAGTGACTGTTTATTCCATCAATGCCTTATTTATAAAGGCCCGACAAAACAGCCATTCACCCACCAGTGACTCAGATTTTTGGGACTTTCCTGCTTGTCTGGGAATAATGTTTATAATCCAAATGGCTCGTTAATGAAATGCCACTTTCTGTGTGTCACTGACCTTTGTGTGCTGGAAGGAGCAGGGAAATAGCCCCGGAGCTTCTCCTTTTCTCTTGGAAGCACGGGGTGACAAGGGCGGCGTTTCATTAGCAGGTGACACTGACGAGGCCTCTCTTGATCAAGTGTTTCGTTCTGCACGTGCTTCTGCAGCCAACGTCTTTCCAGCTTAACGCTTTGCTTTCCCTGGAGTTGGGTTTTTTAATTAAATGGAACTGGAAATGGTGATTTTTGGGGGGCAAGGAGTGGCTTTTCCCTGTTTTTACACTGCCCAATCCATCAAGGGGGTGACAAAACCCATGAGAGTGATACCATGATGCGAGCAATGACACAACAGGAACACTTGAATTAATGACAAAAAAACGGATTAATTATCTAAATTATTTAGTTTGCCTCACAGCTGAGATGCACAAAGAAGAATTTTAATCGTTCTTGCCTTAGACAAGGAAAAAACCTTTTTGCCTGCTCAAGAAATTGTTTCCTGTAGGTGAGAAGGTCTCATCCATGGATTCCCCATCCCTGGAGGTGTCCGAGGAACACTGGACGTGGCTCTGGGCTGGGTGACAAGGTGGGGATCAGTCACAGCTTGGCCTCAATGACCTTGGAGGGCTTTTCCAACCTCAGGGATTCTGGGATTCCGTGATCTGGGAGTTGGGATGGAGGTGGTTCCTGTGCATCCCGTTTGCCTCCGTGAACACAGGGAATTCCCGTGTCACCGCTGCTGTGACAGGGACACTTCGAGCTTCCCCCACACTGCACTGGGATGTTCGTGGTGACTCTAAATCCTCCATCTGCTCCTTTCATTTGTGTCCCTCTCCTCCCTCCCTGCTTCTTGTACCAGAAAAGAGCCTTGGTAATTTCCAGGACTTCATTGGCTTTTCCACTCAATGATGCCAATTTTCCTCTTCTCTTAAATATCTCGGCATTTCTTCACCTCTTAAAACCTTATCTCCTCTGACCCCTTGTGTTTTCTGCTGGAGGGAGAGCCTAAAAAAAGGGTGACAATCACTGAAACCAACGTCAGGTGTTTCTGGAAGGCAAAATTTTGCAAATCATATTCCCAACTCGAAGCTGCTCTCGACATTTCAGTTCCCAGGAGGACAAAAGAGGGTTGGGAATGTTTCGTGGTGTCAACAACCACAGTCTCCAACCTGCCCCTCCCCTGGTGCAGTTTGAGGCCATTTCCTCTCCTCCTTTCCCTTTAGAATAGGGACCCTCCCCTCACTGCTCCCTCCTGTCAGGTTAAAAAGAATCCTGGTTTTAACTTCTTTTGCCTCTCACACCTGACTATGAGTCCTCCTGTCGTTGCCATACATTTCTCAGGTTTGTTTTCTCCATTTTCACACATCCTCTATCGTTGGTACTGAAAGCTGGGCACAGAAGAAGAGAAACCAAGCGGCTGAATGGTGCAAAGGCTAAAACAGAGCCCTGAAAAACATCTGCCAAACACAGATATCAAATAAACTGAAAAAGAGAAAGGACTTCTGCTCTCTGTTTCACTTCTCATATACACTACACATAAAAAAAAAAAAAAGATTTAAAATTCAGCACAGGCTAAATGGGCTTGTTTATGTAGAATTCCACAATGGGTTGGGTTGGAAAGGACCCTAAAGCTCATCCAGTGCCACCCCTGCCATGGCAGGGACACCTCCCACTGTCCCAGGCTGCTCCAAGCCCCAGTGTCCAGCCTGGCCTTGGGCACTGCCAGGGATCCAGGGGCAGCCACAGCTGCTCTGGGCACCCTGTGCCAGGGCCTGCCCACCCTCCCAGGGAACAATTCCTTCCCAAAATCCCATCCAGCCCTGCCCTCTAGCACTGGGAAGCCATTCCCCCTCTCTGTCACTCTCTGTCCATTTAAATTTTCCCTCTCCCTCCTTTTTATGAGCCCATTTAGGCACTGGAAGGGGCTCTGAGTTCTCCCCAGAGCCTTCACTTCTCCAGGCTGAACATCCCCAGCTCTCCCAGCCTGGCTCCACAGGAGAACAAACAGCCATAAACCCCACGGGAGCACTCCGGGAGCAGGAACCCCATGGGAAAAGTTACAAAGAACACATTTTTTCTGGCTGATCTGCTTGCTGGTGGCTGAACAATGTGCCCTTAAATCTGCCAGTGCTCCCTGTGTTTCCAGCAGCTTGTGTCCCATTGTCCATTCTCCAATATCATTCAGCCTTATAACATCTGAACAAAACCAGGGCAGCAGGAGTGACACGTTGGGGCTGCTGGTGATTAACTGCCCGGGCCCTGTCACCCCAGGGAAAGCAGAGATTGAGCTCAGGGAATTTCTTTTAATTAATTTTAACCTCACTGGTTTAAGATCTGCGTCTCCAACTGCTGTGGTTTGGAAAGGCAGAGCTGGGAGCCAAGATATAAATGTATATATTTATACATGGGCACAGCAGTCACCGGAAACTTCTCTGAGCCTTTCCTTATTTCTCAGGGGACTTTCTGACACCAACACTGATCCTCCTCATGCCTCCTGCTCTCTGGGGATGAGATTCCAGCCAGGAAACAGCCAGAGAAGCACTTCAGCACTACATGGCAGCCTCAAAATAAGGCTCGGGTGGTCCTGGCTGGGATGGCAAAACAGAATCCCAGGATCCCTGGGGCTGGAAAAGCCCTCCCAGCCCAGCCAGGCCAAGCTGTGCCCCATGCCCACCTTGTCCCCAGCCCAGAGCACTGAGTGCCACAGTGTCCAGGCACTCCTTGGACACCTCCAGGGATGGGCACTCCAAACCTCCCTGGGCAGCTCTTTCCAATGTTTGACAACCTTTTCCTGAAGAAATTCCTTCTGAATTCCTCCCTTTCCCCTGCCACACTCATTAGTGCCAATCCAGCCTTTAGACATCTACACCAAGAACAGAATTTGGCCCACAGCATTTTGGGAAGCCAATGATTTTAGCAACTTTCTTGAAGATGAAAACCAAAGGAATTGATTTTGTCCCAGTGAACCCTGAAGATTCTCCTAAAAGAAACTTTAACACAATTTGTGCAATTTGTGCCCTAAAACCACAAGCTGGAACATCAGAAGGAGCTGCCCAGGGAGGTTTGGAGTGCCCATCCCTGGAGGTGTCCAAGGAGTGCCTGGACACTGTGGCACTCAGTGCTCTGGGCTGGGGCCAAGGTGGGCATGGGGCACAGCTTGGCCTGGCTGGGCTGGGAGGGCTTTTCCAATCTCAGTAATTCCAGAATTCTGTGAGTTGCTTCTCCTTCCTTGGACCATCCTGCTTGGAAACAAGGGCCCCTCATTCCCAGCTCCCTGGAGGCTGCCCAGGGGTGCCCAGGAAACAGAATTTTACCCCTTTTTGAAGCCTGGCGCACGCCCTTGAGCTGTACAGAGAATCCGAGGGAGTGACAGCACCAGGAGTGAGGCAAACGTGCAACACCCCCCCAGCAGCTGGGTAACGAAGGGTAATGTTCGTTAATTTGTTAATTATGGAAGTTTTGCAGCTCAGTGCTTCATATTGACCAAATTGCCGGTTTGGCTGTGCACAATTACTGTCTGCCTTGACAAATATCCCTTTAATTGGCAGAGCTTGCGTGAGATGAACTTTTAAATCACCACATTTCCACACAATGCAGTGTGAAATTTCTTTCCTCCCCCTTTTTTTTTTTCTCCCTTTTCCCCCCCCACCCTTAGAAATGAGTCACAAAGAGCTGGATTTAAGATATATTGCTATCTCCTTTTTTAAGTGGAGTCAGAATGGCTGTACCCAAGCCGAAATATTGCCAGCACTTGGTGCCAACACTTTGATCCGTACACATGAACTGGATATAGACATAAGAGCTTACTAAACAAACTGGACAGAGTCCCAGTGGGAACACTCAAAAATGTATTAATCAAAGTCAAGCGGCAGAGCAAATTGAACCAGTTCATTAATTATGAAAATTCTCTCACCGAGTGACATGTTGTTAACTGTGTGAGGACTTAACGCGTTTCAGGCCGTGGGCTTCCCTCCCTGCCTGCAAAATTTCATTGGAAGCGGGAGTTTTCTTGGTTCTCCTTCCCCTTCTTTGGGTTTCTGGCGAGGAAAAAGGGCGGAGTCGGTAGCGTGGACACAGAACTCGCCGCAGGAAGGGACTTTGCAAAGGTCAGGGCAGAAAAGGGCCGAGGACAAATGGGATGGTCAAGAATTTGGGGAAGAGAACCCTTGAAGGAAAGGTTGGAAAAGACCTTCAGGGTCATCTGGTCGCCCCAGCAGCACCAGCATCGCCCCAAACCCTGTCCCCAAGGGCCACATCCAGACTGCTCCTGAACACTCCCACAGACAGGGACTCCACCACCTCCCTGGGCAGCTCATTCCAAGGCCTCACCGCTCTGCCAGGGAAAAATTGTTTTTAATATCCCACCTGAACCTCATTAGGAGATTATTTGGTCACCTGTTACCTCTTCAGTAAAGACCAGAAACCCACAGGTGCCCACAATGCCCATCCCATTGGTTTTCCTTGCTCTCAGCAATGGAACAGCTGCCTCCAGATTAAAACCTGGAAAAAAGATGTGTTTTTAGGGTGTCTTTTGCTGAATATGATCTCAGACTAAATTACACGAGACAGCCCAAGATTCCCAGCAGGGATGCAAAGCTCATTTATTCACAGTTCCTCTTGGAAAGGAGAGCAAGGTGAGGGGGAATTATCAAGTGTTGGGAAGGAATATCAGGTTTGGGGGTGCTGGGATCACCACTCCTATGGATGCTGTAATTACCAGCTCCATAATACTGAAATTTTCTTGTTTCCTGGTTTTTAGCACTTCTGTGCATCATGGATTTAAAAACAAACAAACAAAAAAAAAAGAATGCAGTTTCAAAAGGTTTTTTGCTTTTCAGAGTGATTTAAAAAACCACATTTCCAGTGCAGGAGAGACGAGAAAACTCCAATTCCAGCCTTCCAGAAGCTGGACACGATGCAGCCATTTGGGATTCCTCTGTAATCAATAAAGACAGGCAGGTCCCAGGTGGATTCATCCTCCCAGTCCCACTCCCCTCGCCCGGAATGGGATGAATCCAGAGCCAGGGAGGTTGGAACTGCTGCCTTGGATTAAGCCCTGAACCTCGAGGTGGCCAAGGTTTTTCCAGAGGATTTTCACCCCCCGTGAATATTGACATTATGTAAAACACCCCTGGGTTTGACCCAAAGCATTCAACAACGTTTAAGCAAAGGATATGGGCATTCAAACTTCCTTTTTCAGTTAATCCAGAATTACTTCCATAAATTCTCTACTCCACGCTGGCTAATTTTTAAAATTTTTTTCTGACATTTTTCCTGAATTTTTTTCCTTCGTCTCCACATTGAAATTAAATTTAAGGCTGAGAGTTCCGCACTTGGGGTGCAATTCAATTCACTTTTGCACAGTGCTGTTGATTCATTATTATCCACTGAAACCCTCCACGGATTCCGAGCCGTGTCACTCGTCTACAACCTGAGGGTATGGGAAATATTCCAAGAAAAAGGCATGGCCAGGAGTTAAATAAAAACCGTTTGTCCCCCGTAAATTCAGTCTTAGTGGAGTTATCAAACAGGGGATTGAGCTTTGCTTAAATATTGACTGAGATCCCAAGCTTTGACCGGGATTGAAGGAGCCCCTTTTCCTGGGAATAGCAGAATTTTATCCCTGCAGGTGTCTGGTTAGGGAAAGGTGACCATCTTTGTGCTTTCCCTAAGGAATAATCAGAGGAAAGATGATTTTCCTTATGTGCCCATCACCCATTATCCCTAAATCCTCCCCAAACCCACAATATTCCTATAAAATCCCTCTTTTTTTTTAACAGCAGCGATCAGGAATTAAAGAGACTGCTCGGCATATTTAATGTGTATATATTTAATATTATTATATTATCATATATAATCTATATTATATATTTAAAGTGTATTCTATGATATAATATCTAATCTTGAATATGAATATATATGTAATATAACTATATATTTAATATTACTATATATTTAATATTAATATTATTTAGTAGAATTGTTTAATTATTTCCACCTGCTTTTAGCCAGCAGTTCTGGGAAGCAATCCCATCCTGGGAATATTAAATATGGTTTGACTTGGGAAGCCACACTGGAGGAATCCCAGGAGGAATGAGTGACTCTCCAAGAGCCTGGAGGGAAGGGGAGAATTCCCTTGGTCCCACTGCAGAGCCAGGGCAAGGTCGTGCCTAAGTGACAAGAGCTGTTGGCCTAAATCCTTGTTTTTACGGGGAAAACGGGATTTTCCTAAATATCTGAGGTGTTAAAAGCTGAAATCCGAGTTTGGGGCAATAGAAAAATCTGCTTTGCTCTGTAGAGTCTGTGAATAGGGAAGGGTTTATCCCGAGATTGAGGAATTGGGGGTTGTTTTATTCACAGAATTAATAATTGGGGTGAAATCTCTCTTTGTGTGGTGATGGAGAGAAATGTTCACTTCTTACACCTATAAAAGCCTCAAACCCACTGCTAACACAGACACGCAGCAACATCTAGTGACCACAGCAGGATAAGGCAGGAAAAATTTGGGAATGAGATCCTAAACACACATTTAAGTCTGAGGATAAGCTGGAAAAAATGGATTTTATTCTCTCGCCTCATCAAGGTTTTGTTCCAGCTTAAAATTAGCTCGTTCCTGCAAAAACCCACTGGATGTAAATCCTAAAAGAAAAACTTATTTTCCCAGATCCCACACAACAAAAAGGGTCAAAAAAGGAACGTGAAATTCCTGGAAATTGTTGCTGTATTAATAAAAAAACCAATCTGCATTTCACACCCTGCTTTTAAGCAGCTGTAAAACCACTGAGATCTCCGTGGTACAGAGCGAGAACTATTTGTGTCTTTATTTAAGGGTTCAGAAATTAACCCCTATTCATCTGTTAAAAATTAATTGATTAAATCTATTAAACTGATCTATTAATCGAAGAAAATAATCTACATTAATCTATTAAATATTAAATATTATTTTAATTTATTAATCTATATTAATCTATTAAATATTTTAATTAAGATGTTTAACAACTGGTGTCTGCCTTGCCTGTGTGGATGGGTCCTGGAGTTGTGTGTTAGCATCAGAATTTATTTTTTAAATTCTTTTTTTTTTCACTCTTAAGTCTTCCTTTTATTTCATGGAAAAAGCCAACGAAGGCAGAACATTTTCAGCTTGCTTTTTTTAACCACTTCCATGCTCCAGCTGCTTCCCAGATGATTTTTATCAGGGACCCACGGGGCAAAATGCACAAACAAATCATGGGCAAAGAGACCAAAGTGGCAAATTTGGGGCTGTGTACGTCAGCAATTTCAGATCTAAACCCCTGGGGGCTAATTTGGAATGTGATCCACATCCAGAAATCTCCTTGAGTTGGAAAAATTCATCCCAGCCATGACTGGATGGAAGTTTAAAGCAGAGTTGTCCTTCTTGGGTCCCATCCCACGTGTAGAACTCTGAGCTCACGGAGGAATTCTGCGGGAATTTGTGGATTTGGGGCTTAGGAAGATGTTCTGGTGGTGGGACCGGTGGTGTTTTCTTCGTGGGTGGTGACCTGAGGGGCCTTTCCCAGCTTTAGAGGTTCTGTGATTCTCTGAATCAGCTGGGTCTGGACAGGGATAACCTTTCCAGGACGGCTCTTCCAGGAGGAACCCGGACACAGGGAGTGAGTCCTGAGGGCAGAGGGAATCAGACTGGGAATCATAAAATCATGTGGGGTTGGGTTGGGAGGGACATTAAAGATCACCCAGTGCCACCCTCTGCCATGGCAGGGACACCTCCCACTGTCCCAGGCTGCTCCAAGCCCCAGTGTCCAGCCTGGCCTTGGGCACTGCCAGGGATCCAGGGGCAGCCACAGCTGCTCTGGGCACCCTGTGNTAAAATCATGTGGGGTTGGGTTGGAAGGAGCATTAAGGATCATCCAGTGCCCCCCCTGCCATGGCAGGGACACCTCCCACTGTCCCAGGCTGCTCCAAGCCCCAGTGTCCAGCCTGGCCTTGGGCACTGCCAGGGATCCAGGGGCAGCCACAGCTGCTCTGGGCACCCTGTGCCAGGGCCTGCCCACCCTCCCAGGGAACAATTCCTTCCCAATATCCCATCCAGCCCTGCCCTCTGGCACTGGGAAGCCATTCCCTGGCTCCTGGCCCTGCAGCCCTTGGGAATTGTCTCTCTCCATGTTTCCTGGGGCTCCTTCAGGCCCTGCAAGGCCACACTGAGCTCCCCCCAGAGCTTCTCCTCTCCAGGCTGAACAATCCCAGCTCTCCCAGCCTTTCCTCCCAGCAGAGCTGCTCCAGCCCTCTGCTCATCCTGGTTCCAAAGCCCCTCCATCCACCGAGGGTGAAGCCCTGATTTTCCCAAATGATGCTCCAGGAGTCTCAACATTTAATCCCATCATTTCCTATTTCATGGGTAACTTTTCCCTCCCAGACCCAGGGGACAACTCATTGAATCATTATTAATCTCTTTAATTGCGGGTGACTGAAAGTTCCCATGAAAATGGGAAAAATCAGTTCACCTGATTATTTAAATAAATTCATTTAAATGAACGACCTTTTGGGGATCCAAGCACCCCCAGTCTCCAGAAATTCCTAAACATGGGAAAGGAGCTATTTTGAGGCATTTCTGTTATGATTTTGCCTGAAAATCACTCAAATCCAAAGGCTGATCTGTCTGCCAGGACTGAAACTCCAATTTTGGGAGAGTGGAAAGATTCCCCTGAGTAGCTGAACTGTAAAAACTAGGCTCAGGAAAAAAAACATTAATTAAGAATTCAGGCAAAAGAAGTATCTGAGATCTATAAATCTATTATTACATACGCTGAGATAAACCTCTCTGTTAATCCACCCGTTTAAATAATATATTTCCCACAAACCAGCATAATCCTCCAGCTAGAAAACAGAAATCTGAGTTAATTATTGCATTTCTGCGGGGCAGGAAGGTGAAACATCTCAAACGTTCCCAGCCAGATGCTTTCCTGACCACGTGCGGGTACTCCCAACCCCCTCGAGCACCGTTTTGTATCCACATGTGCCAATTTTGGTTCTTTGAAAGCCTCCAGAAGCCAGGTTGAGCACACATGAGGCCTTTGATTGAGGATACTGTCATTGCCGAGCACGCTTCTGTCAGGTTTGCTCATCTGAGAGCGCCCTCGGAGGAGGTCTGCGCAGCACAGCCCTCTCCCGTTTGATTTTTACACCTGCTTGTTCTCCTGAAAGGCTTTTAGCCCTCGGGTAAGGATTTGGGCGGCCTCAAAAGACATCAGGAGCAAAAAGACTCCGCTGTCACCCTCAGAGGCCTCCTTCTGTTCGCCACACTGGGGGTGCTGTTGTCTTCCAGAGGATGAAGAATGGAATAATTCTGGTAAACTGAGGCACAAAAATCCCAGAATATGCGGAACTGGAAGGGACCCACGAGGCCCATCGGGCCCAGCTCTTGAGGGAGTGGCCCAAACGCAGATCAACCCCACAGCCTGGGGGTTTTTAGCACTGGGATTTCCACCACGGTGCTAGGGGTGGAAGAGGGGAAATCTTACACAGAAACGTCAGGTCCGGGGTCCCCAACACACGGAAGATGTGGAGCTGTGGGAAAAACGCCAGAGGAGGCCATAAATTGATCCCAGGGCTGGAGAGCTCTGGAGCCAGGCTGGGAGAGCTGGGGGTGCTCACCTGGAGAGCTCAGAGCTCCAGGGAGAGCTCAGAGCCCCTTCCAGGGCCTCAAGGGGCTCCAGGAGAGCTGCAGAGGGACTGGGGACAAGGGATGGAGGGACAGGACCCAGGGAATGGCTTCCCAGTGCTAGAGGGCAGGGCTGGATGGGATATTGGGCAGGAATTGTTCCCTGGGAGGGTGGGCAGGCCCTGGCACAGGGTGCCCAGAGCAGCTGTGGCTGGCCCTGGATCCCTGGCAGTGCCCAAGGCCAGGTTGGACACTGGGGCTTGGAGCAGCCTGGGACAGTGGGAGGTGTCCCTGCCATGGCAGGGGTGGCACTGGATGGGCTTTATTGTCCCTCCCAACCCAAACCATTCCAGGATTTTATGATTCCGACTTTGGCAGCAGCACAGCCCCAGCCCTGGGATCTCTGCCCGAACAGAGCCAGGATTTGTGTGGGGGAAACCTGGATGGGAAATGGCTCCCAGACAATTTGTACCTCAGGAACAGCAACAAGTTCAGGAGAAAATGTTCTCTGGTTTAAATCCCCGACATGCCAACAAACGGTGTTGGAGATTAAATCAGTGATAAGTGGGGTTAACGCCCAGGTTTCACCAGAGGTGTGTAAAGAAGACATTAAACTCTTTTAGGGAAGCAGGTGACTAAGAAATGAAGCCCCCACTGTTGATCAAAGCACGGGCAGAGAGCTAATCCTGAGGAGAAACCATCTGGTTTAAAAGCATTTGGTTTCAATATGGAAAAAAAAAAAGAGAACTCGGGCTACTGATCAACAGATCTGGCTTTCCTTCTGCTGTTTTATTAGGAATTATCGCGGGGAAAATCAGAAAAGCCAACAAAGAAAGCAGCAAGGAAGCACCAAACAGAAGCTGTGGCAGGGTGGTGCAGAGAAAAAGCTGAGAGGGGGAATTTTTAATGCCAGCGCTGTCAGAAAAGTCTGGAATCTGTTGTAAAGATGTTTCTCCCGCTTTATCCAAAAGGCATCAGGCATTGATTCCAGCCTCTGTTTCAAACTGGAAACACCTGGTGGGGCCCAAAGTGCTTCCCAAATGCTGAAGAGGGGATAATAGGGTGTTCTCACCCGCGTCTGGGAGATGCTCCAGAGCGTGGTTTTCCAGAGAACAGTCGCTTTAGGTGTTGTAATAAAGAGGGAGGGCTCAGTTAGGGGACAAAGGTGGTCAGGGAGTCACCCTTGGTGCTGTCCCTGGGGGCTGCCAGGCTCTAAATGAGCTCAGCAGAGCCTCAGCCCATGATGTCCCGTTTTTCCACCACAGTGGTCCCAGTTTGGCACGGCACTGACAAGGTCTGCAGCGTGAAAAATATTTAATCCCGTTTTTTCCTCACCAAAAAGCAGGAGGAGCCCACTGTGCAAAAACCCCTGGTTCTTGCACAAAATTCAGCCACTTTTGGATGACACAACCTCGACTGTGCCAATTCCTTTTAGCGTGGAACTGGAGAAGGCTTTGTCTGGTGATGCTGCCACATTTCCCAGCTAATTATGCTGTTAATGATGTTCTGCTGGATTGCTGCTGAGGGGGGAAAAAAAAATCTTAAATAATTCAGCTTAGAAGGACCTTGGGAAGAAGAGGAGGTTTCAGGGAGTCCTCATTGCAGCCTTCCAGAGCCTCAAAGGGGTTGTTAAAAGGAGGGAGGATTTTTTTTTATAGGGGCAGAGAGTGAGAGGACAAAGGGCAATGGTTTTTAAATGGCCTTGGGCACTGCCAGGGATCCAGGGGCAGCCACAGCTGCTCTGGGAATTCCATCCCAGCCCCTCCCTACCCTCCCAGGGAACAATTCCTGCCCAAGATCCCATCCATTCCTGCCCTCTGGCACTGGGAAGCCATTCCCTGGCTCCTGGCCCTGCAGCCCTTGGGAATTGTCTCTCTCCATGTTTCCTGGGGCTCCTTCAGGCCCTGCAAGGCCACACTGAGCTCACCCCAGAGCTTCTCCTCTCCAGGCTGAACAATCCCAGCTCTCCCAGCCTTTCCTCCCAGCAGAGCTGCTCCAGCCCTCTGCTCATCCTGGTGCCTCCTCTGGCCTCTCTCCAGCAGCTCCATGTCCTCCCTGTGCTGGGATGCCGGGGCTGGATGCAGTAGGAAGTGGGAATGCTCTCATTCACCTCCGTGGAGCTTTGGAAGTGCCTGCAGCTGACAGGAATTCACAGTGAATTAATGTCATGCATTGGCACAGCTGAAAATTCCTGTATTTCCACAATTAGCAGCCAACACAGCTCCCCTGGAATGTTTCTATCCAATCACATCTCTTCTGTGACACCTCTGCTTTCGTGGTTTTTTTGTGGCTTATTTTACTGCTGGGGCTTTTTTTTCTGCTCTGTGACTCAAACCAATAAATGGACTCCACGCTGGTGGTAAAAGCCTGGAGCTGGAGGCATCCCCCTGTCCTGGTGGGTCAGGGCAACTCTGCCTCCCAGACAGAACTTATGGGAAAAGATGAAAGAAGCACATTCCCATCCCCTTCTTCTTCCCTGAGAAAGCATTGCTGGAGCCTCGCAAGAAGTGGGTGTCCTCCCTTATGAAAATCAGATTATAACGAGCTGGCAAAGCTGCTCTTATTGGTTGCAGGAGCAACACGAGTCTGACCTGTAAACAAAACCGAACATTTTGAATTTTAAACCAGGATTACAGTCGGTTTTCAGAGATTAGGTCTCTTGGCACAGAGTGCTCCGAACACCAACCACCTCAGACATTTCTCCTTTCCTTTCATTTATTAAGGCATCAAAACGAGATTTCACCACGCCAGCACGGGGTAAACACAACCTTAAGACAGCACTTAGGGAACAGCCTTTGTTCAGGTCTAATCTCTTGAGCTTCTCGCTCTGTTCTGGCTGTCCTGGGGGAGATTAAGGTGTTCCTTTGCTGTGCCCTGTTTGTTTTCAACATCCAAACCCGTATCAAAGGTGAGATTTACTGTTCCAAAACAGCAGCTCAGGGTTGTTTGAGGGAGACAATGCAGGGAGTCTCTGTACACTCTGCCCGTGACACATGAACCCTGATTTGGAGTTATTCCACGTGTTTATTTCAGCCGTCAGAAGCCTAAATTTACAAATTTCCAAGAGCTGTCACAGTTCAATTGTTACACAATTTTTGTCTTTCTTGTTTTGGGGGTGTGCAGGGTCAGAGCTTTACCTGTGCATTCAGACACGTCACGAAAATCATAAAAATCACAGAATGGTTTGGGTTTAATCCACAGAGTAAAAGGAGATCTTTAAAAGTCTTTTGTAGACAACAAATTCATCCATTTTCCAGTTTGTACCCAGAAAATAAAAAGCTAAAAACATCTCAGAGCTGCAGCGAGGCCCAGCTCAGTGCCTCGGTTGGCAAACACCTGCAAACTGATACCTCAAAAACTTCCTTTAAAACTGAAACCTCTCCTTTTATTTTTTTTTTATACCACGAGCCCTGGAAGAAGGGTTACACAAATTCAGATACTGCAGGATTAGCAGCTGACATCTGGCAGAAGAAATTAATTCCTGCTTTTCCTCTGAGCCTCAGTTTTAAGCAGCTGGTCCTGGCCTGGAGGACGAGATCCTAAAATCCAGCGAGTCCGTGTATACGAAAATAAAGCTGTCAGCTTCTGAAGTGATGTGAGGAGGATGTGGGGTGAGAGGAATCTCGGGGGGGGGGGGGGGGGTTGGGTTTGGGTTTTCCTATTAAAAGCACGCAGCATTTTTGCCATAACCCCATTCGTTCCTCCTCGCCGCGCTCGCGCGTCCTCGCGCCGAGATTTTCCTCGCGCTGTGACAAATTGCAAATAATTTTTTTTTTNCTTTTTGCCGTCTGTGGACAAAGGAAAAAATGTTTTTTTTTTTTTTTTTTTTTTTTTTTTTTTTTTTTTACTCCCGAGGTCTTTCCAAAAGGAAGAAAAATAACTGACGTTTAAAATCTGCATGCTTAGCAGGTCATTAATTACCTCATTTAAGAGCTGACAGGTCTCATGTCAGGCTCGACACTGTTTTTCAAGCTGTCACACCCACGCTCTGCCTAAAAGCTGTGGAGGACAAGCGTCATCATTTATAATGCAAAAAGGGGATCATTGATTGTGCCCTGATTATTCATCATAATGCTTTCTTTAGCGTCTACTTAATCACTGTGGTTTCTTGGAATATGCAAACCTTTCAGGCAAATCTTTCTGCAGTAATCCAAACAGAGCTCGGAGCTGACACCAGCTGGGCAAATAGGGCTCGAAGGGGGAACAATGCAGGGCACAAACCCCACCTCTGCAGGAGGAAGGCAGGTTTGGGGTGGGGTCAGGGAGGCAGGAGCTGTGGGATCTGCAGGGCTGAGTTCCAGTGCTGGAGAAATGCCTGGCTCTGGGTCCGCGTTTGCTGCGATGTCTTTGGGACGATTGTGGCAAACCCGGCCCTCTCCACACAGGGGATCAGCCAGCAAGAGTGAAAGCATCAGGGAAACAGAATTCACAGAATTCACACAATAATTTTCATTTGGAAAAGCCCTCCCAGCCCAGCCAGGCCAAGCTGTGCCCCATGCCCACCTTGGCCCCAGCCCAGAGCACTGAGTGCCACAGTGTCCAGGCACTCCTTGGACACCTCCAGGGATGGGCACTCCAAACCTCCCTGGGCAGCCCATGCCAAGGCCTGACCTCCCTTTCCATGGGGAAATTGCTCCTGGTGTCCAACCCGAGCCTCCCCTGGCCCAGCCTGAGGCCGTTCCCTCTCCTCCTGTCCCTGTTCCCTGGGAGCAGAGCCCGACCCCCCCGGCTGCCCCCTCCTGTCAGGGACTTGTGCAGAGCCACAAGGGCCCCCCTGAGCTTCCTTTTCTCTCTTCCCTCCTCCTTTTCTCTTATCTTTTGTTATCTCTAGACATAACAGTGAGGTCAGATAATGATTTCCACCACAAAAATTCCCTTGTCGCTATTAACATGTGATTTCTAGGAAATCTGATGGGGCAGGAAAGCCTATCCATATTTGACCTCCAAAGGAAAGGGTTTTATTCCCCTGAGGAGTGCAGGGGTGGTCAACACCTTCCTGGAACCCTGTGGACGTTCTGGTTCTTGGGGCTGTTGTTGCTGCCAGACTGATTTGTTGGAGCACTCGTGCTCCCCACGGTGCTGACGTGCTCCACACCAAGGACGTGGGACTGGGAGTGCCACCAGCAGTGTCACCAGTGTCACCGGCCTTGCCCACCGCTTTGGGCTCCCACTGATCCCAGAGCACCAAGGCCTGGAGCAAAGCAGGAAGCTGCCCCCAAGATGAGATCCCCTTTGGAGCTCCACCTTCGCTCCTGTGAACGTGTCCTCAGAAGAAAGCTTCAACCTGAAAATATTTACCAGTGAGAGGAGCAGGGCTTCGGGGAAGAGGCTTGAGGAGCCTGTTTTGCTCCATCTAAAAAAGGCAGTGAGGGCATCCCTAAACTCCGTCTCCAGCAGTGCTTCAGCCAACAGAGATGGAATTACCCCCAGGGGAGCTCTATTTCTCCTGTTAGAACCTCCTCGCTTTTCACCTCCGTGAGCAGCGAGCTCGGGCTGTTCGGCAGATGGATAGCAAAGTTCTTGGAAAGGCAGAGCATCATTTTGCGGGGTACCGTGGATATTGGGATCACTGTGCGGCGCAGGTCGGAGCAGGAGGCACCCAAAGCGTGGATGGCACCTTCCCTCTGGTGTGGGAGACAAACAGGGAGAGGGAACTTGGAGTTGTGATCCTACACGGGTCCTTGCCACCTCAGGCAGGTCCAAAAACGCAGCAACTCAAAGGGCAGTACGTGTTTTATGATTTTTAAATGTTTTGAAACATCTCCTGTACCTTTACTAAAAATAATTAATGGCACGTTTCAAATCGGCTTCCTTTGTCCTAAAGAGGCCACAGCATCAGGGGGGTTCAGATTAGATTAGATTAAGAAAAATTTCCCTGGCAGAGCGGTGAGGTCTTGGAATGAGCTGCCCAGGGAGGTGGTGCAGTCCCTGTCTGTGGGAGTGTTCAGGAGCAGTCTGGATGTGGCCCTTGGGGACAGGGTTTGGGGCGATGCTGGTTGCTGGTGCTGCTGGGATCTTGCGAAATGTGAATTCCTTTTAATCGAATAAAACCCATTTACAGAGAGGAATATCCATCCACAATCCACGTATTTCCTTCTGTGGGTAATTCTACAGTCCTCAGAATGGAGTTTTCCAGTTTTGCAAAGGAAAACTGAGACACACAAGTAGTAAAAGGCCGCCCAAAATCCATGGAGAAAAATCAGGGAGCTGAACAGACAGTGTCCAGTTTGCTGCCTGACCAACTAAACTCTTCCTCCTTGGCAAAATGCAATTTTGAGGACAAAGGGAAGCTGCTGAGGAGTCTCCAAAACCTGCAGGCCCACAAAATCACCACCTTTAAACACTGAAGTTCCCGAAGCCCAGTGTCAATGTCGAGATTAGAACAGAGAAAGGCGTTAAAGTTCATAATGGCAGAAAAAGCAGCGCTGATAACATTATCTGCGAGGTGAAGGAAGGCAGAGCCATTCCTGGGAAGCCTTTTCCTTTTGTCCCAGGACGGGTTGTTTGCCCAGCAAACGCCAGGAGATGTGTGAACCACCTACAGCAAACGTTCCTGCAGCGAAAGGCTCTCGGCGGCCAGCGGGGATGTTTGCTCAGGTTTCACTCCCAGCCACCTGCGCTGGGTTTACCAAGCGGGCTGGGAGCCCTCCCTATCTTTTGTGTTTCCAGCTTTTGTTGTTGCCCAGCTCCCACAGCTCCTTCCCAGCCGTGGGAATGAAAATGAACCCGGCTGGTTTCTTCCTCTGCCCGAAGCTCAGGAGAAAATCCTTCACTGAAAGACTGACGGGCACTGGAATCGTCTGCCCTGGGAGGTGGTGGAGTCACCGTCCCTGGACGTGTTTAGAAAAAGACTGGACGTGGCACTGGGTGCCATGGCTGAGTTGATGAGGAGGTGTTAGGTCATAGGTTGGACTCGATGGTCTCAAAGGTCTTTTCCAGGCTAGTTCATTCTGTGATTCTGTGAAAGGGACCCTGGAAAAGTGACTCCCTGCCTTTGAACTCTGTCAGGTGCCCAGGCAGACGCTGAGGTTTGAGATCCTCAGCAGCGATTGTGGAACAGGGGATCCCAGGATCATCAAGGTGGGAAGAGCCCTCCAGGATCCCCCAGTGCCACCCCAGCAGCACCAGCATCACCCCAAACCCTGTCCCCAAGGGCCACATCCAGACTGCTCCTGAACACTCCCACAGACAGGGACTCCACCACCTCCCTGGGCAGCTCATTCCAAGGCCTCACCACTCTGCCAGGGAAATTTTCTTTCCCAGTCTCCAACCTGAGCCTCCCCTGGTGCAGT
The DNA here is from genome assembly GCA_013399875.1 of Gymnorhina tibicen. NCBI lineage: Eukaryota > Metazoa > Chordata > Aves > Passeriformes > Artamidae > Gymnorhina > Gymnorhina tibicen. The sequence continues at coordinate 397,070 of VXAZ01002650.1, read as the reverse complement.
TTGAGGCCATTTCCTCTCCTCCTTTCCCTTGGGACACGGCAGAAGACCCCTGACCCCACCTCACTCCCCGCCCCTGTCGGGAGTTCCTCCCCATGTTTTGGTTCTACTCCCTCGGAAGGGCAGCGCACCCTTTTCTTTTATTGTCATGTTAAACGCGGTATTTACCGGAGCACTTTCAAAACAAACACACCCTCCCTGTGCGTCAGCCGAACCCTCTGTACCTGCTGCAATATAAAACAGGACAAAGAATTGGCTCGAGCAGATCGTGGGGTAAATAAGTGGTGGGGTTCAGACAAAAGCTGCTGCTGTGCTGCTCAAGTTTTCTTTGAGGTTCTGGTCTTTATGTAAGAGGTGACAGGTAACCAGATAACCTTCTAAAGGTTCAGAATGGAGATTAGAAACAACATTTCCCTCCCAGAGTGGCGAGGCCTTGGAATGAGCTGCCCAGGGAGGTGGTGGAGTCCCTGTCTGTGGGAGTGTTCAGGAGCAGTCTGGATGTGGCCCTTGGGGACAGGGTTTGGGGTGATGCTGGTGCTGCTGGGGTGGGACAGGATGGTCCTGTGAAGGCCTCTCCCACCTCGATGTCTCTGTAATTCCATGTGATTCTCCCAGGATAATCTCACTTGTAAACACAGGTTAATCCTCATCCTGTTGAGTCAGAGATCCACCTCTCTAATCCAGGTCAGCTCCTGCCGCCCAAACACAAATCTTGCTGCCCCTTTGCAATCTCTTCGTGGGTTTCTTGCTGTCAGCTCAACGCCACGACTGCACGTGTGGTCCTGATCCCATTCCCTGCCCCCTCCTGCCCTTTCCCTGAGCGCCGGGATGCTCAGCTCTCCACAGCCGCCCCGGGAAGGAGGATGTCCCATCCAGGGAGCACTTCCTCAGCCAGGGTGGCAGCTGTTCCACGTGCGGGGCTGACGGCGCGGGACACGTGCGATCCTCCGCTGCAGGAAACCCCCCGCGTGTCATCAAAGATCTTATCATCAAGGAGGTTCCTGCTCTTCAGAGTGGAAGCCTGCAGTTGGCTTCAAATATTCGGGAGGCGTGGTGCCCACATTCCTGCAGATCGAGTGGAAACAGATGGAAACCTCAGCTCGGGAAGAGGAGCTCTGGCTAGTGTGGCTTTTCCTCATCCTGACACGTGTTCAGCGTGGTGCTCTGCAGGCTTGAAACGCTGGGTGGGCCACAGGAGTGGCTGCTGCTACTTCAAAAGTTAGTAAGGATTTTTATTTCTCTCGGCTCAGGCTGAAGAAGTTCAGGTTTTAAGGTCCCAAGGTCAGAGCTGCTGCCAGTGACAGCCTGAAAAGCACAGCACCTTCTCCTCACAGACAGGTTCTGCAGAAAAGGGCAACACAGCCCTGGTAGATGTTAAAAATCACAGAATTACAGAATTATCAGGGTTGGAAGAGCCCTTCAAGGATCCCCCAGTGCCACCCCAGCAGCACCAGCATCGCCCCAAACCCTGTCCCCAAGGGCCACATCCAGACTGCTCCTGAACACTCCCACAGACAGGGACTCCACCACCTCCCTGGGCAGCTCATTCCAAGGCCTCACCGCTCTGCCAGGGAAATTTTCTTTTCCAGTCTCCAACCCGAGCCTCCCCTGGCCCAGCCTGAGGCCGTTCCCTCTCCTCCTGTCCCTGTTCCCTGGGAGCAGAGCCCGACCCCCCCGGCTGCCCCCTCCTGTCAGGGACTTGTGCAGAGCCACAAGGGCCCCCCTGAGCCTCCTTTTCTCCAGCCTGAGCCCCTTTCCCAGCTCCCTCAGCCGCTCCTGGGGCTCCAGCCCCTTCCCAGCTCCGTTCCCTGCCCTGGACACGCTCCAGCCCCTCCAGGGCTCTCCTGCAGGGCCCAGAACTGGGCACAGCCCTCGAGGGGCCTCTCAGTGCCCGGCACAGAGGGACAATCCCTGCCCTGCTCCTGCTGGACACACAATTCCTCATCCAGGCCAGCTGGACTCACTCTGCAGTGCTCAATGCCAGGTGGAACTCCAGAGTGCCCAAACCCTCCAGACTTCACACTAAGACCTCTCCCAGAGTGACGATGTCCTGGAAAAGGAAAAGACACTGAAGTGTTTGGTTTGTGATTCACGCAGAGCTCCAGGTGGGTACAACATGGGAATGCAATGGAATCATGGAATGATTTCATTGGAAAAGCCCTCCAAGGTCACTGATTCCAACCATTCCCCAGCACTGCCAGGCCACCACTAACCCATTCCCCACGTGCCACATCCACGTGGCTTTAAATCCCTCCAGGGATGGTGATTCCACCACTTCCTCGGGCTGGACAATCCTTCCTCACCTGGCAGGCTTGAACCCTGCACAGGCTGGACGAGGCAGTGTGAGGCTCAAGGCACCATCTCCTGCAAATCCATGAGATCCCGAATATCCCAAATATCTGGGAAAGGACCAGCATCCCAGAGCAGTGCTGCAGGATGCTCTCCCCGGGTATTTTTGCAGAAATGTCTCATCACACATCCCCTGCCTTATTTCCTTGATACGAGTCCCTATAAATCAGTCAGAAGTGCAATAAAAATTATCCTTACGGGGAAAAAGCTGTAAAACTCCTGTCTTTAAGACATTTCTTTGGCTCTGTACCCACGCTGGGAGACTCATCCGTGATACCACCTTTGCTTTGGGCTCTCCTAAGGCAATGAGGCACTTGAAATGTTGATTTTCTTCGGGCACACCTTCGAAAACTCCAGCTGGTGGTTTTTTCCAAGCAGACACATCCCCCCTGGGAGTGTGACAGTGCTGGGAAAATCTTCCAGCAGGGATTTGCAGCTCCTTCCCACCGCTCGGTGAGAGCCAAGGCCCTGTCTTAATTCCCCTGCAGGAGTGTATCAGCACTGAGGTTTTCGTGGCGAGCTGGGAGAGGAGTCAACAGCGCTATCAGACCTCAGTTGTTTTATCCCAGCACAGCTGTGGTTTGGTCTTCAAACAAGCCCGGAGTTAAGCAAATATCTGCTGTGACCCCTCTTGCATCACGGATGTTTGATGAGAGCAAACAGCGCCGTGTGATGTGTGATTCACACCTCGCTGCTGCACCACAAACGGTGCTCCGAGGGCTTTCATTCCTCCCCAAAAAGCGCTGGAATGAGCTGCCCGGGGAGGTGGGGGAGTCACCGTCTCTGGGAGTGCTCCAGAGGTGTCTGGATGTGCCCTTGGGGACATGGTTTGGGGAGATGATGATGATGATGATGGTGGTGGGACTGGATGGTGCTGAAGGGCTCTCCCAGCCTTGATTTTGGGGTCTGCTCTCCCTACAGCCAAAAGAGCATCCAGAGGATCCTGTTACTGGCTTTGCTCCCATTCTCACAGTGAATTCCTCGTGAAAAACCTGGGAAAAGTCGGCTTTTCTGATCCTGTTCCCTGTTTAACCCCCCTCTCTGGCACCCCAGTTACAATCCCATATTTGATGATCTGGCTTTGCCTTAAAGCAACACCAGGACTACACAAAGAGGAGAATTTTATCCCAGAGAAATTGCAAAAGGATCCTGGGAAGAGCAGGAGAAGGCACAAACCCCCATTCACGTCATGAATCACACGAGTCCAAACCCAAAAACAATTGCAATATTTCTCAACTCCCTCCAGACCTGACATTTAAAGCTCACATACATTTCCTGCAAGACTTACAAGAGCTTCTTAAAAATAATCCTGGCTGCAGATAAGTGGTGAAGCACCAAATCCAAGCCATGCACACCAAGAATTTTAACCCAAATATTCATTAGCCTTTACTCTTTTAAAAAGGAAATTAAATTAAGGAATAAAAATCTGTGTAAGACACACACTGAGCCACATCTGGAGGATTATAAGGCAGAAATAAAGCACCACTTGGTTTTGAGATGGGTGATCAGGATCTGCAGATCCTGAAATGCCGCTAAAATCCACTAACCTGGTCATGTTTTTCTTTTAAACCCTATAGAATTTTAAATTATGGGCAGTTAAAGGAGTAGGACACAGTGCCAGTGCTTCTCCCTTAACAGCTTATCATGACAAAGTAAAACTTGAGAACCCGGAAAGGATTTGCCACAGAAAGGCTCCTTAAGACTGAAATAATAGAAGTGCTGAGCAATTGTTAAGCCTGGCCTTAAGTCACGAAGTCAGAGAGCTTAGAGCAGACCCAGGGATTTGTACAGGGTAATTCCCTGTGAGGGAGGGGAGGCCCTGGCACAGGATTCCCGGAGCAATTGTGGATGTGCCCTCCCTGGCAGTGCCCAAGGCCAGGTTGGACACTGGGGCTTGGAGCAGCCTGGGACAGTGGGAGGTGTCCCTGCCCATGGCAATGAGATGATCTTAAATGTCCCTTCCAACCCAAACCATTCCAGGATTCTCTCCACTCAGGAAGCGGGAATCACAGCCGGTGCCCAGCGTGTGGCTTCCAGACACGTCACACACCTTTCGTGGGGACAGAACTCGAAGAGAGCGAGCAGCCGAAGCATCGGGCGTGAGGAAACCGCCTGGCAGCTTCCCAAAACAGAGTGAGAAACGGCAATTCCGTGTGGGAACGAGGAGACTTCATCCCAGTGTCCGGCCAGGACAGAGACTCTAGGGAAAAGCAGAGAACAAAGCAATGGTCTCGTTCCAGTTTGCATCCAGACCGTTGGCGCTGTCCTCGCCTCGACCCTCTTGGAAACCGTTTCTCCTTCTGGCCTCCAGGACATCTTGAGGCAATCAAGCTCGATGAACCGATTCCACGCTGCTGGGAAAAGCTTCTTCCCCTTTGTTTTTGGCTTTATGATCCCGCCAGGCACCCCCCGCTGCTTGTGTTTTGGGAAAGAAGAGTTCATCTTTCCCAGTCTGCCTTCTCCGCGCCATTCGGGATTTTATGGGCGCCCATCGCGACCCTTTCCTGCCCCGTTTGTCCGTTTTCCCAAACTTGGGAAGATTTCTGTGTTTAAGCTTCGTTTCTGCAGGGATCACTTCAGTCTCTGCTCTTCTCTTTGATTCTGCTGGATTCGAGAAGTGATGCCCAAAGCAGCGTGTGTTATGTTGTGTTATTGCATTATATTACATGTTCTATATTAAATATCACATATTCTATATTAAATATCACATATTCCATATTCTATATTCTATATTCTATATTCTATAGTCTATAGTCTATAGTCTATAGTCTATATAATATGTAATGTATTGTATATTATCTATTATCTATTATCTATTAAATATTATCTATTATAGATTATATATCATATATCATGTATCATGTATCATATATCATAATCATATACTATATATTGTATATCATACATTAAATATTAGATACTAAATACTATACACGATATACTACATATTATATACTACATATAGTATATTATATATTATACATTATATATTAGATATTATACATTATATATTATATATTATAAGTTATATATCATATTATACATTATATATTATATTATATCATATCATATCATATTACATGATACCATATTATACCATATTATACCATATTATATGAATGATATTATATTTAATATCTTTATATTTTTAATATCTATTTAACATATTGTTTATCTTATCTTATCTTTGTTATATTTATTACATTATATTTATCACATTATATTGATTACATTCTATTCTATTATTCCTGTCTAAAAGGAGGTACATCCATGAGTTACAAAGGGCACAACAAATGCTCTGTGCATTCGTTTTTGGCTCTTGCTGAGCACCGAATCAGCATTTTCACCCCAAAACCTGAGTATCCCAAGGGGACACCAGAACCCTGCAGGCACTCAAATCCCCAAATGAAATATGGCAGTGAACTTTGAAGTGTCTCAGGTGAAGAATAAATCTGTAATGGAGTGAAACTGTTCCTGAAGAACAGGCTGGAATATGGCCAGGGCATCTGGGATGGATCTGGACAGGCTGGATCCATGGGCTGAGGCCAA
>VXAZ01002650.1:363754-386698 GCA_013399875.1 Gymnorhina tibicen | reverse complement strand
CCAGCCCCAGTGTCCAGCCTGGCCTTGGGCACTGCCAGGGATCCAGGGGCAGCCACAGCTGCTCTGGGAATTCCATCCCAGCCCCTCCCCACCCTCCCAGGGAACAATTCCTTCCCAGTATCCCATCTCTCCCTGCCCTCTGGCAGTTTGAAGCCATTCCCCCTTATCCTGTCACTCAATCCCTTGGAAATTGTCTCTCTCCATCTTCCTTTCAGCTCCTTCAGGTCCTGGAAGGCCACAATGAGGTCACCCCAAAGCTTCCCTTCTCCAAAATCACCCGAGTCAGAGGAAATGTTTCAATCTGCTCCNTGCATTAATGGAGGGAGTGATTCCCCAATATCGAAGCGGTCAGAGGGCAAAAGAGGCTGGAGCTTTCTGCCACCAGCACTCGATTTACAAATCAGCTGCAGCCAGTAATAACCAGAGTATTCCATATTTTTAAATCATTTATTAATCATGGAGAGCTTCAAGACAGGTAAAAATAACTCAGGCCCTACAACTGCGTTTAAAGAATGACTTAAATAACTCACTGTTAGTTCTCTTTTGACTTTTCTCCTTTGAGACAGAGGACTGGGGTCCATTTAGCTCCACATTTATATCCGAGCTGTCAGGGGTGTTTGTCTCGGTCCTTGTGTCCTCTTTGCTGTCTGCCTGGGCTCACACAGCATCACAACCCTGCTGCCTGCTGCCCCTACAACACCAAATTAGCAGAAATTTGTCTCTTCCTCCCAAGGGGAGCAGCATCTTTTTCTAACTAACACAACCCACCGGCAGCAGCTGCTTTGTGAATTATCCAATTCCCATTCCCCCCCTCCTTGACATTCAACAGTTGCATCTTGTTATTGACTTAGATCCAACTCTTGAACCAGCGGGGGAAGCTCCAGAGAATGTGGGTGCATTAAGAACATTTTTCACGCTGTTTCATTTTGTGAGGGTCTGGGGTTTCTTTGTTTCACAGTCCTCGGCCCATTTTCTCTGACAAAAACATTTTATTTGGAAATTAGGAAATGTTTAACCTTTTGTTTTTTCAGTGTTGTTTCTCTTTTCTTTGCTTTTCTGGCTCTCCACAGCTCCCCAGCTCATTTTTCTTGTGGAAGGTGTCCCTGCCTATGGCAAGGGGGAAGCTGGATGGTCTTTAAGGGCCCTTCCAACCCCAAAAATTCTGGGATTCTGGGATACACTGATACAACAGAAGATTGGAATAGGAAATGTGAGATTTCCCACCTGGGATCCATGTCCATCTCCACTGTGCATGGAGCAGTGACACACCCAGATGGACCAGTACAACAAAAAGGCTCCACCACTGCCAAAAAAAATGCCAAAAAGCCCCCCTTGATCCCTCCCCAACGTCCTCTGCAGGCCAGCCCACCTCCTCCAGCCATCCCTGTCCATGGAGAGCTCATCTCATGGGAAGGACACACAAATTCCCTGTCAGCTCCATCCCTGTCCATGGAGAGCTCATCTCATGGGAAGGACACACAAATTCCCTGAAATTCCATCCCTGTCCATGGAGAGCTCATCTCATGGGAAGGACACACAAATTCCCTGTCAATTCCATCCCTGTCCGTGGAGATCTCATCTCGTGGGAAGGACACACAAATTCCCTATCAGCTCCATCCCTGTCCATGCACTCATCTGGTGGGAAGGACACACAAATTCCCTGCAATTCCTTGTTGGCTTCTTCTGGTCGAGCTCTGGATGCCAGCCCAGGCAGGCTGGTCCAGCCCGGAGTGGCACCAGCCTCCTGCTGGGAGTGTCCCTTGTCCCCTCATCACTGCCTGCCAGGGGTCACAAAGGCCAAGCTGCCCCTGGCAGCTCCTGCCAGAGCTGCAGGGAGGGAGCTCTAAAATAGCACATCCAGAGCCTCTGGAATGTGTCTGCGAGGGATGCAGAGCTCAGCTGATGATTCCTCCAGCCCAGCTCCGGCATCACAGAATCATGGAATGTTTGGGTGGGAAGGGACCTTAAAAATCATCTCATTCCCACCGCCTGCCATGGGACACCTCCCACTGTCCCAGGCTGCTCCAAGCCCCAGTGTCCAACCTGGCCTTGGGCACTGCCAGGGATCCAGGGGCAGCCACAGCTGCTCTGGGAATTCCATCCCAGCCCCTCCCCACCCTCCCAGGGAACAATTCCTTCCCAGTATCCCATCTCTCCCTGCCCTCTGGCAGTTTGAAGCCATTCCCCCTTATCCTGTCACTCAATCCCTTGGAAATTGTCTCTCTCCATCTTCCTTTCAGCTCCTTCAGGTCCTGGAAGGCCACAATGAGGTCACCCCAAAGCTTCCCTTCTCCAAAATCACCCGAGTCAGAGGAAATGTTTCAGTCTGCTCCATCAAAGGATATTATTGAAAGGGATCTGTGCCCAAGACCCATCCGGCCCTGAATTCTGAAGGAATAAAACACAGGAGCAGACACTTCTCCACTGCAATCCCACGGATTAAACCATCGGAGTGGAGTTCATGGAATCACAGAATCATCAAGGTTGGAAGAGACCTTCGAGATCATCCACTCCAGTGATCTGAGCTCTGCCTTGAGTGACGGTTCCAAAGGGAATGGTTAAACCTGAGAGAGGAACAACTCCAACAAAGTTAAAATCCAACAAAACCCAGAGAAGATAAAAGACCACAAAGCTTCAAGGTTCACTTGGAACCAGCAGAAAGAAAATGACATTTCCAACTATTTGTCTTAATAAAGTTGTGGTTTATCACTGATGACAGTACTTTTCACTGTTAAAAACGTAATACAGTAAATTGGATTATAACTGGATGTGGATATCCTGTAATTCCTTATTTCTCTGCAGTACAGCTGCATCATCTAGTGGACAGCACAGAGATTGCAGTAGTTTTACATTTTGTACAATTACTTTGGGATTAATTATCTTTGGTTTTCCCCTGAATACACTTCACTACAGTGCTTCCTAAACCTGAATTCTGGTGTTACAGACATCCACAGGAACTTAGAGTGGAATGAGTTGCAAATGTAAGTTTTTCTTTCCATTTATGGAATGGTTTGGGCTGGAAGGGACATTAAAAATTTTTCCACCCCCTGCCATGGGCAAGGACACCTTCCACTATCCCACCTCCAAATCCCATCCAGCCTGGCCTTGGACACTTCCAGGGATCCAGGGCAGCCACAGCTTTTTGGAGGAACCCGATCCTGTTAGTGTTTAAAGAAACCCATAAAGTTTTGCTGGGCCCCGTGTCCTGGAGTTCATTAAATCCATCACTTGAATCACTGACTGCAAACAAACTCTTCAAATTCTGCCCAAGTGTGGCACTTTTTGGGCAACAGCATTTTTAAAAGCTCTTTCTTTAGGAATGTCATCTTGGCAATGTTTTCATAGCTTATTTAAAAGCTTTAATCATCAGGCTATGAAGATGATACTCCCTTATCTTGTCCCAAAGCAGACAGGCCTGGAGGCACTCAGCAGTGATGGATGAGCTCCACACATTACAGAAGAAAACTCTAAACTGGGAGCCACTTGCTGCAGGAGATCAAAGAAAACCCATGTTGTATCTACACAGATTGACACAGCAAAGATATTGTCAGGAGGTTTCGTGTTTCTCGTTTTTCAGTGACTTCAGTGACTGCACTAAATCAACACCTCTCTTAAGAAATAAAAAATCAAGCTGTGCCATTTCTGCCTCCTGCTCTTATCACATGAAATCAGGTGGCTCTTGTTACCCTTATCAAACCGGGTGTCTTTGCTGCAGCCACGGAGTGCGTTCCCACTTCAGCTCTCCTTGAATCCCAGAATCACCCGGGTGGGAAGAGCCCTTCAGCATCATCCAGTCCCACCCTCACCCCAAACCCTGTCCCCAAGGGCCACATCCAGACTCCTCCTGAACACTCCCACAGACAGGGACTCCACCGCCTCCCTGGGCAGCTCATTCCAAGGCCTTACCACTATTCCAGGGAATTTCTTTTCCTAATATCCAAATAGGAATGAAATTTGAGGCCATTTCCTCTCCTCCTTTCCCTTGGGACACGGCAGCAGAGCCCGACCCCCCCTCACTGCCCCTCCTGTCAGGAGTTGTGGGGAGCAGTGAGGGCCCCCCTGAGCCTCCTCTGCTCCAGGCTGAGCCCTTCCAGTTCAGCTGCTCCTCCCAGGATGTGTTTTCCAGCCCCTTCCCAGCTTTGTTGCCCCTCTCTGGCCATGCTCCAACCCCTCAATGTTATTTTTGGGTAACACTGCACAAGCTGGAAGAGAATCCAACTCCCTGCCCTGGTCTGGACCAGGTTTGTATCACTCCTGGGCAGAAGCTGAGTTTATTCCCACTCTTGCTCAGATTTGTAGGTTCAATCTGAAAGGGAATTTATACAAAGAGGGAACTTTTTTCCACAGTAAGATCCCAGTTAAATCCTTTCTCAGGGAACAGAGAGCCGGAGTCAAATGCTAACAGCACATCACCGAGGAGATCTGTTTGCAGCTCAAAGTAGAGGCTGGGAGGGAGAATTTTCACTCTGAAAACTTGAAGTCCTGTAAAACAGGTGGAGAGAACTCCCAGGGCTGCTGCTTCCTCAGGCACCTCAGCTCTCAGCCCAGCTTAGGATGCCCTGTCCCAGACCTACTTTAGTTTGAGTCGAAAAAGTTCAAGCCTAAATTTAAGTTTAAGGTTTATTTTTACATATACACAGAAATTGCTGGGCTCTGCCTTCTTTCCTTCACTTCCAGACCCCCTTCCTGCTCTCCCTGGAGGGTGTGTAGGAGTTCCAGGAGCAGAGCTCATATCCAAACCACCTGGAATAAACGTGGAACCCCCAGCAAGAGCAAATCAACTTCTGTCAAACTCGCACGCACCTCGCCAGACACGCTGTACAGGAGCTGTTCTTAAAAACAACCCTCCCCAGGAAAAAAAAGAGAAAGAAACCAACCAAACATCCTTATCTCCTTTACCTCTGGCACCACTTCGTTATAAAATGATAAAATTAGAAACACAGCTGGCGCTAGAGAATGGAAAAGGGTTTATGAAAGGAAGGCAGGAGGTCAAACAGTCACAGGGGCAGGGGCTGAGCCTCTCTCTGCTGTTGCCAGTCAGTGGCACAGAAGGACCTTGAGGCAAACTCCCTACAGTGCAGCATTCCCAAACCCAAAGGAACCTCAGGAGGCACTTCAGAGCCAGAGAATCCCAAAATTGTTAAGGCTTTAAGCTCAAAGTCCAACCATCACCCCAGCACCAGCACCATGGTCAGCATTAAACTGAGTCCTCAAGTGCCACATCCACATTTTTGAACACTTCCAGGGATGGTCCCTCTTCCCTGGGCATCCTGTTCCAGTGTTTTACAACCCTTTCCATGAAAAAATAGTTCCTGATATCCAATCTAAACTGACCAGGACCTCATGGGACTGATTAGAGTGTAAAATATGGTGGCAAGTGACTTAAAAACTTAATTTAGGCAAATCTGAAAGTAAGTTGGCCCTAAGATTGTAAGAGATGGAGTTCCAGCTCCAGCAAGAATTTTAGAAAAATAAAACAGGCAAGTCTTGTAGAAAATGAAGCAATATATTTACAAAAATAAGCACTTTTAAAAAACACCATTCTTTAAAACCACTAAAAATAGTCATTAAATATTCTAATAAAAGGGATTCCCCACAAAATGGAAAATAATCACAAAACAACCACAATTACAAATGAAGTTTCTGCAGCTCAAGTAAGGGCCCTGCCCTGAAATGCTTTAAAAAATTCTCTTTTCTCCAAACCACACAAGGAGCTAGAGCTCTTCACTTCAGCAGAACCCTTTGTATGAAGAACAAAATTATTCTGCATTATAATATGAATTTTTAAATCATTCTTTGCTGCTCAAGTCCATGAAAAGAGTCGAGCAAGGCACATCCACGGCAATAATCCCTGGCCAACCACAGCTGTCACAGCTCCAGGGGGCTCAAGCTGTTCCCAAATTCAAGTTGCAAAGAATCTCAGCTGATTTTTGAAGGATCTTCAGGTCTTCTGAGCGCAGCATTTCCACCAAAGCCAGGTGGGGTTTGAGGTTCTCTTTGTCCCTTTTCAATTGGGAAATCTGGGGTTTGGACAAATGGGATGAAATGATTAAAATTTTTGATTATTTAATAGGATACGAAGAGAGAATTTCTGGAAATCTGTAAGGATTTCATCCATTATGTTAAAATAGTGGGGATTTTTTTAAATTCCACAAGAGAAACTTTCATAGTAAAAGGGGGGGAGAAAAGGGGGAGGGGAAAAAAAGGGGGAAAGGGAAAAATCATCACAGTTCTCACTCAGAAAATGACATTGCTATGATAGAGAAAGGAATCTGAGCTACCTTGTTTTTCCAGTTTACCTGGACAAGGACATGCTGGGTCTCCTCTATTAAAAACTGGCAAATTTTTGCTGCTGTATCCAGAGCCTGCTGTTCATTCCCGGGTGAAGTGACATCACCAAGCAGGGTCCTCCTCCAGCAGGCACTGGAACCCAAAGGTTTGAACACCACAGAATTATTTGCTGCACTCCCCAGCTGGATGCCAAACGTGGTTCTGCTGCACTGCCCCTCACCTGGGCTCGTAACCTATCCCAGGGATTTATTTTTAGTTCTTAGATCAATTTATCCCACTCAGCAATGAATCTTCAAAGCACAAACAACTCTGAACAACCCTTTTCTCATTAATTTAATTCCCTCGTTTCATTTATTCCAAGCAAAGTGCAGGTTACTATTTTCTATCCTTGATGTTTGAGGCAGATTTGCCATTTGGAATAAATGTTCCAAGTGCACTGACAGTCCCTGGAGATGAATTTCAGCAACTTCCTTGGCCCTGGAATTCCAGCCTGTGGAACACATGACTCAAGGAAATCAAGCCAGGTTAAGAGCACTTAAAATTTCATCAAACCAACAGGAAAAAGGTCTGGAGCCTGAAACTTGAAGGAATATCTGGGGCTTGACATAGAAAGGGAAAACAATGGGAGTGTGGTTATTAATACAAGAAAGAAAAACACTAAAGCAGCAATAGGGGAGTGGCTTTGCAGTGAATGGTGTTCTCTGCCTTTCTTCTTCTCACTTCTCACCTGGGGTCAATAAAACAGACACAGGAGATCCAAAAATTGTCCCAGTATGTCCCTCACAGCCAGCAGAGAGCAAAGAGTGAAGGGAAACAGAAAATATTGAAGGGAGGACATCCTGGGAGGAGCAGCTGAGGGAGCTGGGGGGGATCAGGCTGGAGCAGAGGAGGCTCAGGGGGGACCTCACTGCTCTGCACAACTCCCTGACAGGAGGGGCAGGGAGGGCTTGAGCTCTTTGGCCATGCCTCAAGGGAAATGACAAGAAAAAATGGCCTTGAGTTGTACCTGGGAGGCTTGATTGGAGATTGGAAAAAAAAAAAAACCCTGGCAGAGCGGTGAGGCCTTGGAATGAGCTGCCCAGGGAGGCGGTGGAGTCCCTGTCTGTGGGAGTGTTCAGGAGGGGTCTGGATGTGGCCCTTGGGGACAGGGTTTGGGGCGATGCTGGTGCTGCTAGGGTGGCACTGGGGGATCCTGAAGGGCTCTTCCCGACTTGGTGATTCCACGAAATAAAAGCAAATAGCACCTGCACATCCACCAAATATTCAGGGTGCTACAACTTACAATTCATCTGCTCCCAGACTCAACACCTTGAGGGCTGTGAGGAGTCTCCAGGATGGCCCATCCCATCCAAAGGTCAGGTTCCTAAAAAGTCAAAGTGATGAGATGAAGTTAAGGTGAGCTTTAGAGCGGTGATTTTCTTCCTGAAACACATCAACCAAGGAAGATCTCCAGCTTTGAGAGTGGTGTTTACAACTTCTCCATCTCTCCCAAGCAGTGAGTTTGCTAAAAAAACCAAGAGTTTTGTTTGTTTGTATGGGGTTTTTTATGCTTTTTGATACTAGAAGCAAAATTTGACTCCCAGAAAAACGGAATAAAAATCTCACCAGGAAATAAAGAACTCCAGATACCTACTCTAGGAAATCATGATCCTTTAGAATGGCGACTTTGGCCTTTCTCTGCTTGTCCAGTGGTGAGAAATATTTGAGGAGAGTATCTGCAGAAAAATACAGTTTAAATATTTAAATAAATTGTATGTAAAAGAAACCACAACAATCAATTCTGAAATTACGTTTCAACCACATTTTTCATGTAGGACTAAGATCAAAACCTGTTAAATTCTGGTGAACTTTCCAGAATTCTCAAAAGCTACCAGCAGTCTCCAGGACTGTGTCCTTATAAGAGGAATCCTGATTCTTATTCCTGATTAGGGGGAGGTTTAGGGTACCCTGATTCAAACTGAAGTTATGAACCACTCTCAACAAGTTCAGTTTGTGGAGATCAGGACTTTAATCCTGAGGTCAATGGTGCAGCCTAAGACCTCCAGTTGGAATCTCTACATAGATGTTGTTAATAATCACAATTCTATAAAAGAAAATGTTAACAAACAACAGTTTTAATTTTAAAAAAATAAATAAATAATTAAACTCTGTGCAAGGAGGCATCAAACCCTTTTCCACTCCTGGAGAATCTACATGCTCAGTTCTCAGCTATTGTGCCTTTCAACGTGCAGACAGCCCATAAGTCCAACCTGCTGAGACATAAACGCTGCTGTGAGGGTTATCCATGGCAACAAATCCATATTCCAGCAGCAGCCTCTGATTATCATGAGGTCCATAGCAGATAAAAACTTCCTGGTATTGTTTGCACTGTGAATTTGTCCGAATTTCGTAGCTCCTTGTCTGCTCGTTAAACGCAGCCTTGACCTTCAGGGAGTGAAAAATAAAAGGTTTTACTCTTGGCAGGGTGAATAAAGAAACAAGCCTTGAATTTTAAGACCCCAGAGGATTGAACTTCTTGTTCAATCGTGGGGACTTCTTGGAGAGGCCCCAAATGTGCAATCACAGATGGCTGCACGCAGAGCTGGCCTCTCCTGTGCTGGCACACAGAGCCTGGCAGGAGGTGGAACTGCTCTCTGCACTTCCCTCAGGCTGCTCTGAGCCTTCAGCCAGAGGTGAAGTAACACAGGGACTGTGGAACGTGGAATCTGTCTCAGGACAAGGAATTTGTCTTGCTTTTAGGAGCAGATCAGGGCTGTGTTCACAAGTGGCTCTTCCCAAAACCTGCTCTGGGTGCAATCTCCCCCAGCCACTGTGGGCTCTCCCTGTACCTTGGCTTTGCTGCATAAAATGAAACATTTCAATTCGAGAATCCCAGAATGCTTGGGTGGGAAGGGACTTTAAACATCTTGTTCCAGTGCCTGCCATGGGACACCTTCCACTGTCCCAGGCTGCTCCAAGCCCCAGTGTCCAGCCTGGCCTTGGACACTTCCAGGGATCCAGGGGCAGCCACAGCTTCTCTGGGAATTCCACCCCAGCCCCTCCCCACCCTCCCAGGGAACAATTCCTTCCCAATATCCCACCTAACTCTGCCTCTGGCAGTTTGAAGCCATTCATCCTTGTCCTGGCACTCCAGTTCCTGAAGATCTGAGACATTTTCCCCCCTGTGAGATGTTTCCCTGACCTCCCCACACTCCTCACCCATCACATAAATGCAGGTGGCACTGACAGAGTGCATTTACAGATAAAAGAAATTTACTGATCTATTTTTAGACCCTTACCTGAACATTTGGGCTGTGGTTTAGCAAATCTAAATACGGTGCCAAGGCATAAACATCTGGTTCCAGGGAAAAACATTCCCTGTGTGGATGTTTCATGTAGATTGTCCTGGTATTTATAGTGCACCAAGCCCACTCCAAAGCGCTGTAGTTAAAAATAGTTCCTGTGCTCTCAGCAAATAAAGGCTGCAGGGAAGAGAAGAAAGCTTTGGAAGATCTGAACAACTCTTGGATCATCGTTTTTTGCTCCTGAGCCTTCTTTTTTAAGGGTTTTGGGAGAAGATTTATTACATCATGGTCCAAACAAGCAGGGCAAGTGTAAGTCTTGGGTAGAACATCCAGGTAGGGCTTCCATGGAGATTTCTCCCCAGCGTGTTTCTCTGCTATCAAAAACGTGCACAGTGCCAGCAAAGGAGACACAGGGGGCTTCCATCTGTTGGGAAAGAAAAGAAAATAAAATTAAATTAAAAATAAAAATAAAAATACTAACACAGCAGATTGGCAGAGGTGAGATGGGAAATGGACGCAGCAGTGTTTCATCTCTCTCAAGAGTTCTCTGGAAGTTATAAATACCTTTATTTGAAACTTCTTTGGAGTTCATCTCCAAGTCCTTTGGCTGATTTCAAAGGGGCAGTAAAAGCTGGTTTGTAACAACAATTTCAGGTTCACCTCTTGGGTTGTTTTCTTTAGGATGCACAAGTATTCAGTGCCCAGCACGGGGCTTTGTTCCAAATTTTCTAAAAGGCCATGGCTTTGCAGTCCCATTTGATCTTCCTTCTCCTACTGAAGCTTACTCACAAATTCCAAAAAAAACATTCCTAAATGACATTTGGGTCCAAGCAGGCTCTGAGGCACCTCAGGCTCCAGTCTGTGCTCCCTCTCTCCAGCTCTGCCAAGCTAAAAGGGGATGCTCGGTGTCCAAACCTCTCCTATGTGAGCATTCCACATCCATGAAATGCTGGCACCACTCAGGATATTCAGTTTAAAGCTCCACCACCCCTCCAGACGATTCATTACTACTGAACCACCCCCAGCAAAGGCCACCAAGTGTCACTTGTCACTTACTTCACGAGGTATCCTCCCAAGCAGCTGCTGAGGACAGTGCCCGTGGTGAGCAAACACTTCTCAGGCAATGAAATAATCAGATCTCCTGCCTTTGAGGGAGGAGGAAAAAAAAAATCACACACAAGGAATAGTAAAAATCAAGTGTAAAGGACACATCTGATTGCTGTGGGGACTGGTGGTTTCACATTGTGGCTGCAACAGTCTGAAAGTCAGAAATTACATTCACAACAGAATTCTGAGCTTTGCTTGTTGCAAAAACCATTAAATGCCACAAAAAACCTGAAGAGCTCCTGCATCAGAAACAACATCACTCACCTGAAGAGCTTTTGTTGCCATCAATCCTCTTCCTGTCTCTGAAGAAGGAACAAAGAGCAGGAGTAAATAAAGGTATATATGGAAAATCAGCAATCTGTGATCAGGTCAGCAGGGAAAAGCTCCCAAAGAACAGACATTATGTCCTACAAAACAGAAATCCAATTATGGATTGTTCCAGGCATAGCTCATTTCTTTGTTCTCCAATTCTCTTTATTTTTCAGGATCTTTTCCCTGCATTTCCTGCAGCATTTGCTGTCCAGTTCTAGCAATTATTTGACTTTTTTTTCTCCCAGTTATAGCAATTATTCAACTTCTTTTTCTCAATTTTTTCCTCAAACACATCTTTCATCACCAGCTGCAGTTCTTGGTTTCAGAGTTTTAACTAAACTTTAGGATTTCTAGTTACAATATTTTTCTCTGATCCATTCTATTCCTGCTGCTCTGTCTATAATATTACAAAATGTTTTAAATATAACCTACATAAAGAGAAAAAACATAAGTATAAATCTTTACTGTAAACATTACTAAGGGAGCCCCAGCTCTCTGCTGAACTTGCCTGGGGGTTAAAATATGAACAAATTATAACAAAGTTAAATTCCAATATTGGACACTACTTTATTCTTTAAAACTGTGTCATTAACACTTCAAATTCTGGCTTTTTCAGTCCTCCATATCTACATTTTTATGTTAAATTGACATTCTAAGAATCCTTAGAAGAGTATCAGTAACTGGGTTTTTTTCCAGATGCCAGCCAGATGCATAATTCAAAACAAAAAGCAGGAATCTAAAATTCTTAGAAGAATCAGAAATTTGTACCATCAATAAATAATTAAAGCATTACCCAAGAACTCCGCTGGCCTCAAATTACTGTCTTCAAATCCTCTGTCTTTTAGCCACTTCTTAAGTTTAATGTATTCCAGCTTGTGACTGCAGTTGACTAAAAATAGGGGGGGAAAAATAGTGCTATTAAAGAGCATTCTGTCGGAAAATAAAAGAAATATAAACATTTTACTGTACAGTCAGAAAAACTGTATTTTGGACATTTTAAAGCATAACAGAATAGCAAGAAAGGCTCCCACTGAACCAAATAAATTCTAGGCCTCTGGGAGGTCTCAGAACTGTGTGAGTTATTCAGCATACCCAAGGAATTTTAGAATAATGTAATATTTGCCATTAGGCAGAAAAGAGAGCTCAGAAAAATCACCATGTACTGCTTGGGACCGTAAAATAATGCTCAAATATTTGCACGGAAAAAAGGTAACATTTATGAACATAATTTTCCAAGCACAAAGGCTTTTGACAAATATAAATAATAAAGCAACACCTTGAGAAACAATTGGTTATTTTATTATTTAACTCCCAGGGATGATGATACCTCCATCCATAAAACCCTGCAAGTGTTTTCTTCTTCTCTTTCGACCTGTTCGACCTCTGCTTTTCTTCATAGTAAGCAACAGATTTTGCCTTTTTTAGACAACCTGAATTTAAAAGAAGTTTTAAAAATAAGTGATTTAGAAACATTTAAAGTCACTTTCAAACTTATTACTGTGAGGGAGGTGAGGCCCTGGCACAGGGTGCCCAGAGCAGCTGTGGCTGCCCCTGGATCCCTGGCAGTGCCCAAGGCCAGGTTGGACACTGGGGCTTGGAGCAGCCTGGGACAGTGGGAGGTGTCCCTGCCCGTGGACCTGGATGGGATGGGATAGACTCCACTTTCATAGACTCAGGGAACACTCTGAGTTGGAAAGGATCCACAGGGATCACCCAGTGCCACCCCTGGCCCTGCCCAGACCCCCAGCAATCCCAGCCTGGGCATCCCTGGCAGCGGTGCCCAAAGGCTCCTGGAGCTCTGGCAGCCTCGGGGCCGTGCCCATTCCCTGGGGAGCCTGGGCAGTGCCCAGCACCCTCTGGGGGAAGAACATTTCCCTGATCTCCTTCCTCTTGCCAAAACTGCCCCGAACTGAACCTCAAAGCGCAGCTTTTCCCTGCCAGGAGGGAGGGCCTCGGGGAGCCGGGATCATCCCCAGGCGCTCGGGCTCCTCCAGCGGTGGGCCCTTCATCCCCTCCCGGTCCATGAGGTTGAAAAGACGTCAGAGATCATCGAGTCCAAATCCCATCCCATCCCGCCCTCAGAACTAGGAATCCTGTGCTAACATTCATATCTCCATTCCCGACTCAGCACAAACCCCCGGCACCGGAGGGAGAGAAATGGCCCCGGCAGCGCTGCGAGAGCGGGAACTTCCTGAGGGACCGCCCGTGCCCCGCGCACCCTCCCTGGGACACCCAACCGCACCCTCCCCTGCGAGCCCAGATTGGGATTCCCGAGTCTCTCCCGGGCTGGAATTGCTGCCCGGTGTCCCAAACCCACCTGCCGGAGGGGACACAAGGACCGACATTCCCTCGCTCTCCCTTTCCACGAGTCCCCGCCCGCTCTCCCGCCCCTGAGGCGGGGCTGCCCCGCCATCTTAGGGGCGTCCCCATCTTCCTTCCCCGCGGTTTGGAAGTGGTTGTGCTTTGGGAATAACGTGTCCGGTCCTCGCTGTGTGAAGCTGAGGGACGAGGGAGAGGCTCCCGCGGTGCTGCAGGTGGGTGATGGGGTGCTGGATGTCCCCCCCCGGACCCTTCACCGCCGCGTCCCCCCTGGAGGGGGTTGGGGTTCATGGCGGCCCGCGGGTTCCATTCCCGTGAGGGGGACGAGAGAAGGGGGGGAGTGAGGGAGACTTGCGGTGATGTGGGAAGGATTCTCCTGTCCCTGGGGAGTCACTCTGGAGATTCTTGGAATGTTGTCTCCTCGCTGGATGCCTGCTCAGGGCTACAAGTAAATTTGGAAAAGAGATGGCAGTGATGCCAAAAGGGAACAAACCCAGCGTTTAAACGTGCTTTTATGGGGGAAATGCAGCTTCTTTAAGTGCACTGTATCTGTTAGAAATACAGCAAGCAGGTTTTCTGGTGGTGTGTTACGCAACCAACCATTGTAGTCAGCCTGTGGTCTGCTGTTCCCCCCACAAAAAGGCTGTAATTACTCCTCCTGCCTGACACTGGAAGATAAAGCTACTCCATCCTTTTTTTTTTTTTTTCATGGCTTGGGACCTTAAAGATCATCCAGTTCCAGCCCTTGCCATGGACAGGGATACCTTGCACTAGACCAGGTTGCTCAGGTTTTGAGCCTGCGATTTTCAGCAAAACTTGAGCTGAACCAACTGAATATGGCCAAAAGATGGAAAGTCGTTCTGTGAGGTGTAAGTGCAGAAGAGCTTACTCCCACAAAAATTTAATTTAGTGCTAAAAATGAGCCATTAACGTTTTTTTAAGTCAAGACGCTTCTTTCTTCTTTTTACCTATTACCGGTTGGCCTTTCTTCAGAACACTTAACACGAGATTTCGCTGTGAATACCTCGTGCTACGTTAGGAATTTACACGGCATGCACAGGAATGCAGTTTCACATAATCCAAGGTGGAATTTTAAACAGTATTTTAAAGAAAAAAAAACACTTGCCCGGGGAGGTTGTTGACTCCACACCACTGGAAGTGTCCAAGGCCAAGTTGGACAGGGTTTGGAGCAACCTGGGATAGTGGAAGGTGTCCCTGCCCGTGGCAGTGAGATGATCTTTAAGGTCCTTTCCAACCCAAACCATCCCTTGATTCTAATTCCTTTTCAAACAGCCATTTTGTCTGTCTGGCTGAATTTTTCTTTGCTGTTGGCAGTTCCTGCCACCTTGGCTCGCGTTCCGAGGGGACAATGTCCAACGTGCAGGTGGCCGTGGTGACGGGGTCCAACAAAGGGATTGGCTTGGCCATCGTGCGGGCCCTGTGCAAGCAGTTCCCGGGGGATGTGTACCTGACCTCCCGGGATCCTGGCCGTGGCCAGGCTGCCGTGGCACAGCTCCAGCAGGAGGGGCTGCGGCCGCTCTTCCACCAGCTGGATATCGATGACCTGCAGAGCATCCGAGCGCTCCGGGACTTCCTGAAGGAGAAGTACGGAGGGCTCAATGTGCTGGTGAACAACGCAGGCATCGCTTTCAAAGGTAGGAAGTGCTCTCTGTGGGGTTAGTCCTGTGTTCTGCCAAGCTGTGTGGAGAGGGCAGTGGGTGCAGCCAGCGCCATGCTGCGTTTTTGCCCGGGCAAACTTCCCATCTTAAGTATGACGTGAGAACAGTGTGCCAGGGCACACTGTGCCAGGTTGGACATCAGGAGGAACTTCTCCCCAGAAAGGGTAGTCAGGCCTTGGCAGGGGCTGCCCAGGGAGGTTTGGAGTGCCCATCCCTGGAGGTGTCCAAGGAAGGCCTGGACACTGTGGCACTCAGTGCTCTGGGCTGGGGACAAGGTGGGCATGGGGCACAGCTTGGACTCGATGGGCTGGGAGGGCTTTTCCAGCCATAATAATTCCATGATTCCGTAAACATGCTTCCCTGGAGGGTTGTGTTTGTGCCACATGGAAATATTGAGGCACACAGGGCAGGTGAGCTGGGTTGGATTAATTGCCTCAGTGCCCAGGAGTTTCACCAGGGCCATGGGAGCCCATCACCGTCGGGAATATCAGCCCTGTGCCTCGGGGAGCTGTGTTTTCTCTCTCCTGCAGTGCTTTGTTCTGTGCATTATCTGCTCAGCGATTCCAGCTGATAAGAAAAGAACCTTTGTCCCTGGGTGGGTTTTGTCATCTCGAACTTTCTCAGGCCATTCAGTCACCTCTAAACTAGTTCACCCAAATCCTGCTGTGCTGAGCAAGAATTTAACCCTTTCACCTGTGGGGTGGAAAAGTGGGCAGAAAGGCAGGGAAAGTGAGAAAGACACAGCAGTTTCAAGGCAGAAGGATGCATTTCTGTTGTGTTTATGAAATCCAGAATCATGTCAGCTCTGAACAGAGCAAATGGTAAGTCTGGCTGACTGGTTTTGTGGAGGGGATTGTGCCCCTGTGCCCCGCTCAGGTGAGAGCCCCACCTGCAGAGCTGCCCCAGCCCTGGGGCCAGCACAGGGAGGACGTGGAGCTGCTGGAGAGAGGCCAGAGGAGGCACCAGGATGAGCAGAGGGCTGGAGCAGCTCTGCTGGGAGGAAAGGCTGGGAGAGCTGGGATTGTTCAGCCTGGAGAGGAGAAGCTCTGGGGTGAACTCAGTGTGGCCTTGCAGGGCCTGAAGGAGCCCCAGGAAACATGGAGAGAGACAATTCCCAAGGGCTGGAGGGCCAGGACCCAGGGAATGGCTTCAAACTGAAAGAGAGAAGGAAACTTCTCATGGAGTGGGAATGCAGTGATGTTCTGAAGCTCGGTCACTTTTTTGGCTGTTACTTTATAGGCAAATTGCTTGTGTTCAAGATCAGCTTATTAGGGGGCACCTCTTAATAGAATTATCTGAGCTTCAGGGTGTGCTCAGGAAAGATTCCAGCAGCAGTTAAAGTATCACTTCCAGATGTTTAGCCCAGATGCTCCTCAAGCTGACAACAACTGAGTCAGCAGTAGGGTTACACAATTTAGAATGTGATAAAGGACCCTCTCGTAACTGTTGCTGTGTAAATATCAAGCACAGAGGGTATAACATCTTTGTAAGAACTTGCTGTGATGCTTCTCTCATAATTTTAATTCTTGCTTCCCAGATTGGTATTTCTACCCAAGCTTGCTTCTTGCCTCACCAAGTTCCTGCTGCCATCCCAGAATTTATGCTTTCCTTGCTTTGTTGTAGCATTATGTGCTATTGCAGTCTGTCCATTTTTGTTATTTTGGTTTTGTGCTGCACTTGTCCAGCAAAGACCTTAATCCAGCAAAAACTGTTTGTGTATCAAGTGGTGGTGGAGCTGTGATTGTCTTCTGGATGAGCCTCTGTGGGAAGAGTTGTCTGATAAAGCTTCTTAAATCAAGGAAGTGTAGATGTTGCGATGTATCCTGTTAGAGACATGAGTGGGGTTTGGAGTGTAAGGAAGTTCTCTCATAAGGAGGAGGGGGTATGGAAGCAGGAGTTTGGAGTTGTGTAGGTTTTTAGCTCTCCCCCCTGCCATAACCCCAGCCATGGGTCATGATCTGGCTTCATGTGTGATATTTAAATGCACGTAAGTGATTGGCAAATGTGTGGGTAATTAAAACTGTGTTTTGCAATAAAAACCACATCAAATCCTGTTACTGTTTCTCTTTTGAATTAGCATGGATTTGGAGACAAGTGAGCACCTGCCCAGTCCGTGCAGGTGGCTCCATCCCTGCCCAGATGGAGCCTGGAGCAGCAGAGGAGCAATGCTGGGGCTTTCACTCTTGGTTCCTTCTCCAAGTGCAGGATGCAGAGCACAGGTTTTAATGCTGGGCCCACGGCAATCTCACCCCGCTTGTGGTGGTGCCAAGCTGCCACGTGTGTGATGAAATCATCCCCTTCCAGAGCAGTTCCATGCTTTCCTTACGCTTACCTCAGCCAGCTCCTTTTCCTGGCTCCAATTCCCACCCTTTTGCTGGTGTTAGCACAGATCTGTCAGCTCAAGGGGTGATTTGTGACACAAGTGTTGCTCAGGTTTGGGGGTGGTTTGGGGATTTTTGTTAGTTAGTTTGGTCAGACTGCACCAAATCCTGCCTCTGCCTTCTTTAGAGAAGCTTTTCTTACGTGTTTTAATTCATCATATGCCTGTTTTCTAATTACTAAAAGAAAACAAGTAACTAAGGTAAACCTTTGGGGTTTGGTAGTTTGGTAACTTCTATTCAAACAGTATTACAGTTCTGATTCTTGTTATTTTTTTCCCCCCTTCCTTCCCACCTCTTATGAACAGTTCATGACACAACTCCATTTCCAGTCCAAGCTGAGGTTACACTGAAGACAAACTTTTTTGGAACCAGGAATGTGTGCACAGAATTGCTGCCTCTTATGAAGCCTTATGGTAAGTGAAATACAGCAAGTAGAGAAATAGCTTTGAATGAATTTTGGCCCTTTTGAATGGGAAATCCTGTCCAGTCTCAGGCACTGCACCAGTGTTTCAGCTGAGTTTGATGTGGTGCTGTGATGTGTTTGCTGCTATAAATAAAATATGTCTCTCCTAACATTTAAATACATCAAGGTTTTCAAGAAAAAAAGAAGTCAAGTAGACGAAAAACAAGTTGTTAGTTCCCAGGGAAGAAGGAAAAAACAAAGTAAATGAATTTGGGGGAGAGAAGAAACAGTCCCAACATTGCAGTCTAGTCCTCTTGTACTAAAGTGAAGGATGACTGTTAATAAAGTAATTAACAGAAAGGATTAATTCCTGTGGCTTTTAAAATTAAATCCCCAAATTCACCACCAGAATGGCTGTGAAGTAGCAGGAAAGAGGGGAAACAGTGCAACATAATTTTGGAGATGATGAGTGGTTTACTGATTCAGCTGACTTGTTCCTCTTCCTGAAGTGCTGGGAGATAAATCATTACATTTGTGAATCTCAGGGTAATCTTACTACTGTGAGTGTACCTGCAGATTGTGAGGTTGTTTCCTGGTGGTTTATATGAAACTTCTGCGGGTTCACACCTTAAATTACCCTCTCATGGAATTTACTAGAAATAAGAACATTGGCTTAACTCTGATCTTCCAGGAGCTCTGCAAAACAACCCACTAAATTATTTTACAGGTATTCACCAGAGGAGTGAATCCAGAGCTGTAGAGCAGCCCCACTTCAGTGCTGGGCTTAAAATGTGTGAAAATAATCAGTTTTTATTCTCTTTTCAGGTCGGGTGGTGAATGTCTCCAGCATGGTGAGCAGCTCAGCCCTGGGAGGCTGCAGCCAAGAGCTCCAGCAGAAATTCCGCAGTGACACCATCACTGAGGAGGAGCTGGTGCAACTCATGACCAAATTTGTGGAAGACACCAAGAAAAATGTCCATCAGAAAGAGGGTTGGCCAAACACTGCCTATGGGGTGTCCAAAATTGGGGTCACGGTTCTGTCCAGGATCCAGGCGCGGCTGTTAAATGAGAAAAGGAAAGGCGACCACATCCTGCTCAATGCCTGCTGCCCTGGCTGGGTGAGGACAGACATGGCAGGTCCCAAAGCCACCAAGTCCCCAGAGGAGGGGGCCGAGACCCCCGTTTATTTGGCCCTTTTGCCTTCCAATGCTGATGCTCCTCACGGCCAGTTTGTCAGTGACAAAACTGTCAGACCCTGGTGAGCTCAGGAGGGTGGCGGTGGAAAGGTGCCTGACCTCGTTTTCCTGATTTCACGCCTAATTCCATCATTGCCAGCCCTTTTCCCACTCCCCCTGGCATGGATCTCAGACATGCAGCTGGGATGAGGAAGCAGGTGCCTTATCTCTCACCACAGTAGATCTTTCCAGGATCCAGAGCTGCTGCTTGAGGCTGCACAGGGTTTTCTAAAGAGGATGGGGTTGTTTTAGAGCTGCTGTGAGGTCTGGGGGGAGACTCGAGCCCAGAACAGAATCACTGTTGTACAGACATTCCTTACTATCAGAACTAATTGGAATTAGGTGAAAATAAAAAAGAGCACTGATCCACCATTTATAGCCAAACATAATCAGTTGGTTTTATTAATATATCAATAAATAATTACTGATTTATATTCATCCAACTGGCTTATTCTGGTAGTAAAAACTTACAAAGTTTGAAAATATATTTCCGTTTTCCGCAGCTAGGTTTGTGGCTGGAATGTGTGATGTCTGCACTGGATACAGAGAAAATAAACTACCGACCTGACACTACAAAGTGTTCCTCAGCTCCTTTATTGCACAGCCAGTTTCCTTAATAAAATCTGAATTAAGTGCTCTCCACGTAGCAGGAATAAGAGCTACAAGTGATGTGGAGAGCTCTGCACTTGCTTTAAATGCTGCTTGTTGCCTTTCACATGCTCAAGAGTTGAAAAATTGCCTCTTCTGAGGTTGAAGGAGCTGGAAACAATTGCCCATAAAGCTGTTGTTAGTAATGACAAATCAATAATGGGCTTGTTAATTGTTAATCAGGAGTCAGGGAGGCGATGCCAGAGAGCCTCACCTGACTGGGTTTGACTTTGGCCTCCCCCAGAACAGGATGGATTGGGAAGCCTTGGAGTGGAAATAAATACTGGAAATAAATATTTCGTGTGGGGTTATTAATTGCTTATCAGCACAGAACAAAGGGGTGGTTATAAGTTGGTTTTTTAAGCATACAGGAGCATTGTTTTTGTGAAGAATTACCTCATCAGTCATGCCCCAGCGCCCCTTGAAGGGAAGGCCAAAAGTTCTCGTGGTAATTTATTCTCTGGAAAGAAAAAAACCTCCGAGGCCTTGGGTTTAGGGGGAAAAATTACAAAATCTGTGTGGAGTTTTGACTGCTACAATGTAACTCAAGTCTCATTGTGCTGTGCCGGAGAAAAACCAGTCTGTGTGTGCCCTCCCAGATGTGTTAATGATTTCTCAGCAAAACACAATGTGCCTCCTAGATTTAGTCAGAGCTTTAACAGGCTTAATCCAGCAGTGGGGAATCCTGCCTAATTCTTCATCCCTCAAACCCTGCCTGAGTCACTGAGCTTTAAAAGCTGTGTGTCCATCTGCTTGGCATCTCCAAACATTCCAAACACACCTTGGCCTTTGTTTTGTGCAAGGACCAGACTGGAAGAGCCCTGGCTACCTTGACCACAGCCAGGTAATATCCAGTGCTAGATACAAATTAGTTTTTAAGTATCCCCTGTGATCTGTAAAGCTCCAGCTTAACTCTAGCTCAGGATCTGCTGCGTTGGTTTGGGTTTTGTTTTAGTTTGAGCCAAATTCTAGGTTTGCAAGTTTCACAAAAAGTGTTTAACTCATCCTGGCGAGTTTTGTTGAGCTGTAAAACTTCATGTAGAACTCAGCCTGGAGAAGAGAAGGCTCTGGGGTGACCTTAGAGCAGCTTTTCAGTGCCTAAAGGGGCTACAAGGGAGCTGGAGAGGGACTTTCCATAGGGAAATGGAGTCAGAACAAGGGGGAATGGCCTGAACTGGAAAGAGAGCAGGTTTTGATTGGATACTGGGAAGAAATTCTTTACGTGAGGGTGGTGAGGCCCTGGCACAGGTTGCCTAGAGAGGTTATAGACTCCCCATCCCTGGCAGTGCCCAAGGCCGGGCTGGACACTGGGGCTTGGAGCAGCCTGGGACAGTGGGAGGTGTCCCTGCCCATGGCAGGGGTGGCACTGGATGGGCTTTAAGGTCCTTTCCACCCCAAACCATTCTGGGATGGTTCTGTGTATTTCAAATAATTAAATTAAGCCCTTTGTTGAACCAACTTCCTCTGTGTCGGAGTGAGGAAGCAAAGTGGGAGGTGGTGGCTGGAGAGTCACTGCCACCTCTCGTGGAGGCCTTGCTTATAAACAACTTCCCGTGGGATGAACAGAAGGAAGGGCAGGGGACAGATGTTTTCCCCACCTTTGCAGCTGTGGTGTGGGAGCCAGGGAAGGAGAAGCAGCAGCTGGAGGTGGGAACAAGAGGCAGAACATACTCATCAGTCAGGAAGGAGCGTGTCCAGGAGAAGCTGCACCCGTTCCCTGCTACCCCTGGAAGAGGGAATGTGCCCTGGGAAGAGAGCTGGGACAGGGCAGAGTGCCAGGGGAGGGCTGTGTGTTGGCAGCAGGCTCAGGCCAGGCTGGGCAGTGGCTGTGCCAGGCTGGGGCTCTGCACAGGGCTGGCATTGTTCAACCCAAATTTATCAATTATTTATTTCCTTTTTCTTTTAACAGCCTCCCCGCTTCTCTCCCAGGTCTGTTGTGTGGGAATTGTTTTGTTGCTTTCAGATTCTGGCACCCTTGCTGAGTGTGAAGTTTAAGGGTTAGGAAAGGATGAAATAATAATGAAATAATCATGGTCTGTACAAAACTTTTACACATGATTTCCTGGTCTTCTTTTCATGGCACATCACTACCACTGAAGGAGAATCATGGAATCACAGAATATTTGGGTTGGAAGGGACCTTAAAGATCATCCAGTTCCACCCCCTGAGAAAGTAACTGGGAAACAGCCTAAGTAACACACTGTATTTTAGGACATAAATGTCTTGTCTTAAGGACATCACCAAAAATCCAAGTTCTTTGCTCAGTCAGGCACATGCTCAGAAGCTCTGACTTGCATTTCCAAGAATAATTCTAAAATTTAGGAATTGAAACTTGAATTGGTGCAGTTTAGAAAGGTATTCCTAAAATCTAGCTAGGAAGGGGAAAGGCAGGTGGTATCAAGAAAAGAAAAGTGTATATTAATGTAACACTTAATGTACTTATTGTGCTTAATGTAATGTAACTTAATATTTACTGTGTTACTTAATACTTAATGTAACTTATCGGGGGTCATTGCTGAAACAGTATCCATCCAAATCTGAAGAGTTTCTCTTCTTTCACCTTGAATAACTAAATAAATGCATTTCCTTTGATTTTTTTTTTCCCAGCTGCTTTGAACAACCACGATTTTCTGCCTGCATGTTAAAAAAAAAAAAACAAAGAGAGGAGGAAGAGGGAAGAAAAAAGAGGAAGGGGGAAGGAGAGGGAAGAGGGGAAGAGAAGGGATGGCAAAGGAAAAAAAGAATGGAAGGGGAAGAGAAACCGAGGTTAAATATGTTTCCACAGCATATGAATCCTTTTCGGGCACGATCCTGTATTTTACTTCCCATGGGTATTTTGATTTTGTTCGGTTTGTTTGTTGCTTTGGTTTGCTGTCAAGAGAACTAAAAATCCTCCAGCACAATCACTTTCTGCCAAGCCTTTTGTAGCGAACAGATGGCTCCTTATATCGAACTCGAGCCCTCTACAAATGCGACATCCGACCTCTCGTAAAAACCATAAAAATTTCCCCAAAACGCCTTTTTTTTTCCCAAATCCAGCTGGAGCAGAAGCGGAGCTGGAAGCGCTGACTCTCCTTTACCTGCAGGGCAGGTCCCGGCCCTCCCTGCGCTGCCCGGCGGGCAGGGAACGGGCAAGGTTGTCCTTAATTCCAGACCACCGGCGGGAGAAGGGAGCGCTCCGGCCGCGGTGCCGATGCTCCGGTGCTTCCCGGGGTTCTCTCGGTGCTTCTCGGGGCTCTCCCGGTGCTTCCCGGGGTTCTCTCGGTGCTTCTCGGGGCTCTCCCG
>VXAZ01002650.1:169713-363590 GCA_013399875.1 Gymnorhina tibicen | reverse complement strand
GGCGGGGGCGGCGTTCCGTAGGGCCGGCGCTCCGTAGGGCCGGCTCCTCACAGGGACCGCGGGAGCCGCTCCCGCCCCGCCGCGGCCCGGGCTCCCGCACGTCGCCGCCGGCGCCCCGGGAGGTGCGGGGGCCTTGCGCAGGTACGGGGGTGGCGGGGAGGGCACGGCAGGGGAGACGGCTGAGGGGGGCAGCGCTGTCCCCGTTCAGCTGTCCCGGGACAGAACCCCCGGGATCCCAGAACGGCTGGGGTTGGAAGGAGATCACCCACTCCAACCCCCTGCCGAGGCGCGGTCACCTGGAGCAGGTGACACGGAAGGGCGCCCAGGTGGGTTTGGAATGTCTGCAGACAGGGAGATCCACAGCAATCGCAGGGAATGGGCACGGCCCCGAGGCTGCCAGAGCTCCAGGAGCGTTTGGACAGCGCTGCCGGGGATGCTCAGGGTGGGATTGCCGGGGTGTCCTGGGCAGGAACAGGAGCTGGGCTGGATGATCCTGATGGATCTTTCCCAACTCAGCATATTCCATGATTCTCCGAGGGTAGCTGTTCCAATGNTCCCCGGGCTGATGTTCCCCCACGGTCCCCCGGGGGGGGGGGGGGGGGGAGGAGGCAGGTGACGCGCTGCGGGCTGCGGCGCTCAGCGATACGACAGCGGGTGGCACCGGGAGAACGGTGACAGCGACAGCGCGTGACAACGGCAGCGGGTGGCAACGGCGGCGGCCTCGGCTTGTAGGGGTACCTGGAGCCCTCCCGCGGAGGGCGATGCCTCGGCGCTCCCCGCNCCCAGAACGGCTGGGGTTGGAAGGAGATCACCCACTCCAACCCCCTGCCGAGGCGCGGTCACCTGGAGCAGGTGACACGGAAGGGCGCCCAGGTGGGTTTGGAATGTCTGCAGACAGGGAGATCCACAGCAATCGCAGGGAATGGGCACGGCCCCGAGGCTGCCAGAGCTCCAGGAGCGTTTGGACAGCGCTGCCGGGGATGCTCAGGGTGGGATTGCCGGGGTGTCCTGGGCAGGAACAGGAGCTGGGCTGGATGATCCTGATGGATCTTTCCCAACTCAGCATATTCCATGATTCTCCGAGGGTAGCTGTTCCAATGCTCCGCCACCTCCATGGAAAGAAGCTCTTCCTCGTGTTGAGGTGGAGTTTCTTGTTTTAATTTATGGCGATTGCTCCTCGTCCTGAGCACCGAAAAGAGCCTGGCACCGTCAATGCTGGAAGTGGATGAATAATTATTTACATCAGGATTTACTAAGGAAGTTTGTGACCTGGGATTTGGGATACGTGCCTAAAGGTCACTGACAAGTGGCTTTTGTTTGGCTTTTAAAGAATTATTTAATATTACTTATTTTCCTGCCTTTGTGTCCAAGCACAAACCCGATCTATTGGCCTTATTTAGATTATTGGATTTGATCAAACCTTGCTGACATCTGGCAGCTGAGTTGCTGGCATATCAATCCACACTAAATCATTACTTCCATCCCTGCTTTTCTGGGTGGAAATCAACTATTTACCTGTCTTCTCACTGCAAAAATCTGAATTAAAAGTCTTGAGAGCTGATGTGTCCTGTCAGCAAACCAGATTCTAAGTGATCCAGACAAATCTCTTCTTCATGGAAGTGGCAGCAGTCCTGGCTTGGCAGAGAGCTGCTGGAATAACTTCCCAGCTCCTGCTTTGTTCTCAGGAGTATGAAACAATCCCATGATTAAGATCCTTAGATGAGATGAGGGAAATAGAGTTCCATTTCTTGCCCAGTGTTTGGATCAGATTACTTTTAATTTTTTGCTGACAGTATCTTGCAGCTTTTCCACTTTGTTGGGTTTTATGGGAGGATTGACTTGCTTTTTTTTTTTTAATTTGGAACAAGAAGAGCTGGATCCCAGATAAATGTTATTCCCTGTTTTCACTCTCCCTCTGCTGTGAGCAGCACTGCAAACATCCTGATAAAAACAAAATTAAATCCTCTCTGTAGCCAAACAAACCAACCCAATCTGGCCCTGATGACATCGTGTGATAATTTTATTTTTCCATGGAGGTGGATCCAGGTTGGCTGGCACGGAGTGGTTTTATTGGCAGCACCTGAATCCTGCTCAGGGGACTGCAAAGGTGGCTCAAACCTGCACTTAAAATCCTTTCTCTTTTTTGGATTCACCCAGCATTTTTCTGTTTCTGAGAGTTTCCTCCCAAAACCCTTCTACTGATGTAGTTATAGATGTTTATTACAACATATTTAGTGTTTTAAAGGATATGGAGGATGCCTTAGGTTTATTTTTGTGTCCTAACAGCAGGAGACTGGATGCAGATGTCTTTCAGAAACGTAAAATATTTTGCTATGGAGCTGTGATTTCTTTTCTGTATCAGTGGTGCAGCAGGGATTGACCTAAACCTAAATCTAAGCATATTTAAAATATCCTAGATAAATATTTTTATGTCTTCTAGCTGAACCAGTGTCAGAGGCAGCAAAGGAGAGAAGGAAGGATTTTTAAGTAGGGAAAATCCAACCATGCTTGTTTCTCGTTGTTCTAAACCAGGTGTATGTTGGATTTTTAACCCAAATGCCTTGCAAAACACAGGAAAATCAGGTCTGAACAGGTTATTTTTAAATATAAAAATACATGGATATGTTTTGCTGAAGTGCAGGAAGATTACAATGCAGGGCTTGGCATTTTGGCACAACACCTCGGACTCGTACTTGAGCATCTGCTGCTGCCAAGTTGAGACGCAGAGCTCTGAGAGCTCCTTCTGCTGCGGGCTGAGAGCCCTTTAGCAGGATTCCTCTGGAAAGCTGTGTTTTGGTAGGGAATATTTCCCATTCCAGGCTCCAGGGAACCTTGCAAAGCACAGGTGAGGAGGGATGGAAGCCATTTCCAGCTCCCCAGCTCCTTGTCAGTGCTCGGAGTGAGACTTTGGAGCCCTTCCCTTTGTTGTTGTGGGCCATCCACGTGCATGGGAGGGAACAACATGTTCCAGAAATAGGAAGAAGTGACTGCAAAGCTTTTGGAAGAGGCAGTGGGGAGTTACAGTCATGCCCAGTGAATTATTTTTAACTCTGTGTTGAAATTTTGATCTGGTGACCTGTTTATTGTGCTCTGTCAGTGCTTCTCCATATTTGTTGTTACCTCGGGTCTGCCAGCACTGAAATTTGGGTGATTTTTGTAACTCTTTGCCTGTTTTAGTTTACCAGGAGGTTCCACCTTGCTATGAGAACCCAAGATGGATCCAGAAGAGCAGGATTTACTTGGGGATTACAGATACAGGAATTATTCTTCAGCGATTGAGAAAGCTTTGAGGAACTTTGAATCATCCAGTGAATGGGCAGATCTGATCTCTTCCCTTGGCAAACTCAATAAGGTACAGTGTCAGGGGAATATTTTCTTATTTGTATGTGGGATTTGTATTGTTACGAATTTTTCTGTCGCTTGCAGCGCTTGGAAAAATTGAAAATTCACTCAAGAAAAATAATGGGAGGAGCTAAGTCAGTATTTTTCATATAAATGTCAATTCTGGTGAAAGCAGCAGAGCTTTATACTGGTAAATCAATTTTTGCATCAAAAAAACCTTCAGGATGCTGCTACTCACTCTAGAGCAGCCAAAAAGCTTTTCTAGAAAGCAGGAAGTCACAAGTTTTAGAACATTTTCTGAAACAAAGCTTGTATTTAAAGGTCACATTTACTTGGCTGTGCTCTCCCCTTGGATCTGGGGAAATTCGATGGTGTCTTTTGTATGACCATGGAGAGAGAGAGACACAGAGAAAGAAATATTGGTTTGGAACAGCAGTTCCACATTTCTGTCTTCACTGCTTCATCCTGATTGCTGTTGAGTCAAGAGCCAGAGGCCTTCAAAATGCTTTTCTCAAAAGGGAAAATAGGAAATAATTAGAGTGAGAGGCGGCTTTGATCTTTTATCTTGACCTAGATGAACACTGAAGTGATGAGCACCTACCTGAGACTCTTATTCAGGTGCAGAATTGCCAAAATCCGTGGCAGCAGAGGAGAAACCAAGGGAAAAGCTTTCAGCTGATCCAGCAGTCCATCTGCTGCGGGGTTTTATGGATTTAATCTTTTTAGGAGCTTTAGAATTGGTGGAGCAAATCGTCCCCAGTGTTCATCCCTGCCTGTGATCTGAAAATCAGGGTGATGTGGCAGGGCAAGGTGCTGCCAACAGGAAGACTTTTGGAAATAAGGTGTTGCATTCCCTGAACTCCTGGGGTTGCTCGGTCTCCTGCAGGCTCGAATAGAAATATTGTTGTTGAGTTTTATCAGGGCTGGGGGAGGTGTTTGTGACAGAAAAACCTCGTCTTCCCCGCAGTCAGGGGGGGAGGTGGGTGAGCAGGGAGAGGATGGGCAGGAGGGAGGGGACCAGCAGCATCTCAGTGATAAAATTGTTTTTACAAACTGCCCATAGTTATGTTAAAGATCCCTTGTGTGCAGGGATAACTGAGATTAATCACGCATGAAACTGCTGAGAAAGGGAAGGACGAAACACAAGAAGTCAAGAAGTTCAGAAGTTGTTTTCCAGAGCAGTGTGAAAGATATTCTTGCCTCTATGGGTGTAATATTTTCTGAGGCTCTTTCTCCTGCAGGCACTATTGAGACACACAAACACTCTCTTATTTCCATAAAGCTCAGTGGCATCACCCTCCAGGTAATCCAAGGTCTGCAGGACGCAAGGCAGGCTCCTCCTCCTTAAAAATGAGGTGAAAAAATGGAGGTTGGTGAAGAGAAACAACTCTGCTACTTCTCTGTTGTTATTTGATGATCTTAAAATCTCTTCCAACCCTGATGATTCCACTCAGGATAAACTGGAGGTTGTTTTTGGGCTTCTCTGTTGCTTCCACAAGCTCTAAATAAGATTTCATGGGGGCTTGTAGAACCAGGGAAGCGACATCTGAATGCTCAGCCAGAAGGGTCAGTTGGCAGATCTGGAGAGATTTTATTTCATCATTTAAGGGAGGTGAGCTTTATCTGACTTGACGTGACTTCAGCACAGACAGCTTCACCTTGAGTTGCTTTTGGACAGGCAGAGGAATAAAAGGTTTTGGTTTTTTTGTTTTGTGACTCATCTCTTGCTTCAGGTAGGTCAGGTGAACGTTGTCCTGAAATTGTGTGTGTTCCTCGTGGGTTTTATGGGGAGCCTGAGGTGAGTTACTGCAGTTGTACCCATGGTTTTGGCTGGCTTTTGGGTTTCTGAGGTCAGGAGAGATGAATTTCCCCTTCAGAGCTAAAGAACTGCAGGCACCACGTGTGAGGACCAGGGAATTGGCGGAATTTGCTCGTTTCTTTTACACCCCAAGCTTAGAAGGAGGAGATCTTGGGGGGGTTATTTTCTATAATGTGGCTGCAATAGATCATGATGGGAAACGAGAAACGGTGGAAAGTAATATTTATAATAAGAATAGAAATGAGCAGATGCAAACAGGTGGGTCAAACAGGCAGTAAATACGGGTGCCAATGTTTTAAGGAAGGTTTCAGCTTCATTTTCAGTGAGAAATCACTTTCCTACTTTGATAAAAAAGCTGCTGGGGTGCAGAAATGTTGCCTTTTAAACTTAGAAATAGGTGGTGGTTCAGCATAGGTGGGTTTGACAATGAAACAGGTGCTTTTAACATTATTTTCATATCCAAAATGCCTGTCACTGTATTCAGAGTGTAAACAAATATCAAATATATATAAAAGGTTCATGTAGTGGGAACTTCAGGCAATTAAGAGGCTAAAAATATGATGAAGTTAGCAAAATTCAAATGCATAGTTTGCATTAGGGTTTTTAATCCCGATTATAAACAGATATTTTCCATAAATTTCAGCTCTGGGTATAGGCAGGTAGTAGGTAAGTGGCACAATTGGCAAAATGAAGAACTGAGGAGTAGAAAATACTGGGTTTTACATCCTGGTTTTGTAAAGAAATTAGGAAAGGAGGGATTTTGAAAAACCCCTGGATCCCTGGGAGTGTCCAAGGGCAGCTTGGACGGGGCTTGGAACAACCTGGAATAGTGCAAGGTGTCCCTGCCATGGCAAAGGTTGGAACAAAATGATCTTCAAGATCCCTTCCAACCCAATCCACTCTGGAATTTCAGTAATATTTGCTCTAAAAGAGCACTTTCAAACTGCTTTTTATCCTTGGACGTAACACAGCTCTGTAAATCCAGGTTTTAATCTTTACTCTGCAATTCCAAAGCAATTTTTCAAAGATCTTACTCCCAACAGGAAACAAATCCGTGGCTTTTTTGTTCTGGAGGCTTTTCTTGCCTCAGAAACTTCGAGGTGAACCTGATCTCACCCAAATCCCTGTTCTGTTTGGAGGGAAAGGCAAAACAAACCCCGAAACTCATTGCAGCTGCACGTTCATGGCTGGAACAGCAACACCCAGTGTCACAATCTGTCTGTTCTTGAGGGAGAGAAGAGGAGGATTCTTCTCAAGCAGGGGTTTAATGAGTGCAGCCATTAATTAGCCACTTGCTTCATATGAAAACTCAGACATCCAGGGCTTTAAACCAACTGTTGGCTCAGCTTCAGACTTCTGCTGAGGACAAATCTTATTTCTCTTTTTGAGAAGTTCCTTTATTTCCCCCCAAACCCAATGGACAAATGCAACGTGCAGGATTAGGGATTTTTTATCCACCTTTTTCCCTCCCTTTTTAATACAACTCCAGCTCCAACCACCTTTAAAATTAATTCTATTCATGGTATTTCTATGGAAACTGAAGCTCTGTTTGGAATTTTTTTTCACTTGGAAAATGAATCAGTGGAAAACGGAATCACAGGTTCTCCTTCTCCCCCTCTCCTCACAACCACTGTTGTTTAAACAAGAATTATGGCATCTCCTAATTGAAGATAATCTTAGATATTGATGCTGCCTTTTCCTGGAATTCTAGTGATGGAAATAAAAATATTTACTTGATTTACACAGGGGTTTTTATCATTTTTTAAACAGGTTTCTAGTGCAGAAGGAGTTAAACCAGGAACTGAGGAAATGCAAATATTCCTCTCTGTGTGCAGTTTAATTTTAAGGCACAGGTGCAAAAAATAGCAAGTTTTCCCTTTATAGACAATTCTGTACTTTTATAGCCCAATTTCACAGACGTTCTGAGCATCCTTATGTGTTAATGTTGCAAACAATGGCGTGGGATGGGATCTCAAGTTTATTCACTCCTCCCAGCCAAAGGGATCATTTCAGCGTTCCTGGATCCTGCTTCTTTGTTCTTTCTTTCACTTGTGGGAGCTCAGGATGTTTAAAAATCCAACTTCTCAACTCTGCCTGTCAGCTCAAGGAGATTAATTAGCATTTAGAAACCTGTCTGTTATCATGTCACTCTTATTTCAGTGAACACTTCGAGATCCCTCTGCTAATTAATGCCTTTCAAGCTTTTTAAAATCCTTGGATCTCTGGGGGAAGCTGGGAAGGACCTGAACCTTTCAGCAAAGCAGCAGCCAGGGAGGGCTGCTGGGAGGGCTCTTGGGGCAACCACAGCCTTCTAAAATGTTGGAGTGTGGTTTAAAATCCCTGAATCTGCTGGGAGATCAGGGACAACTGGGGATTTTTAACAAGACGGGATACTGGGAAGGAATTGTTCCCTGGGAGGGTGGGCAGGCCCTGGCACAGGGTGCCCAGAGCAGCTGTGGCTGCCCCTGGATCCCTGGCAGTGCCCAAGGCCAGGCTGGAGCACCCTGGGGTAGTGGAAGCTGTCCCTGCCCATCCCTGGCTGATCTTTAATGTCCCTTCCAAACCATTCCACAATTCCAAATATTCTGCTTATCTATCCCTGATGTTTGGGGAAGGGAGCTCTCATTTTCTTCAAATCCTTAGGAGTGTTGGAGCCAAACCAGGCACTGGCTGAGATGCCATTATTTCTGTAATGAATCTGATTCTCTGTGTGATAAACAGTGAAAGTTTCCATTTTCTGCCTGGTTGATATTTCAGTTTTAGCTGTTGGATTGTTAAGGTGGTATTTGTTCAGTCTGAACGCTGAGAGGGAAAATATTTACCACTGGCCCAGTTTTTTTGTAATTAGCTCCTTTTATATCTATAAATATACAGAGAGGGTGTGGACAAATACATGCCAAGCCGTATAAATAGAAAGTTTCAAAGTCCAGCTTTCCAGAAATCTTCAAAGTTCTTACAACTATTAAGGATTTTAATGTTGTTTTTAATTCCTAGTGTAACACACGGGGAAATGTCTCAGGTAGAGAAGGTATAAAAAAGGTAACTCCACAAGTATGTGAAATGATGCTCTATTTTTGAATTCTGGTTTTTATTCCCCATGAAACTGCAGCTCTGCCCATGCTGGGGGAGGGCAGGGAGGAAAGGAAGTGGCTCTAAGTGACATCTGTGTGTCTGCCGGGATGGGGTGACTTTTCTGTTTGCTGCTGTTGTAAACTCTCAACCTTTTCTCTTCTCGAAGAAATCCCCTCCTGCCAGCTGCTCTTATGAAAAGGTGCTGGGTTTTATCTCCTCCCCTCCCTGCTCAGGAGTGCTCCAGGTTAAGTGACCTGGTTTGGGTTCATTCCAGCAAAGGTTATTCCACTTTCTGCTGCTTTTCCAAGCAGGATGGAAGAGCCTCAAGTTGAAAACAATGACAGAGGATAAGACCATGATTTAACTTTAGGGAGAGACAAGAATGGAAACCTGAAAACCTCCCAAATGTCCATGTGCTCTGGAACATCTGCTTGTGTTTGCAGGCTGATCAAAGCCTGAAGTGCCCTTGACTTGCAGCTTTTCTTTTTAATTGTCTCTGACTTGAAGAGAAATTTTTTAAATTTTATTTCTTTATTTATTTGTATTTATATTAATTATTTCTTTCCCTGCTGAAATGCTCTGGTGGCTCAAGGAAAGGAGGAGCCTTTCCCAAGAAGGGAGGCACAAGTTTTTCCTAAAACCTGGCCCAGCAGCAAGACTTATTTAAGTATTTCCTGTCCTAAAGAGCCTTTACTTGCACATCAGTGCAGTGAGTTATTCAACTTAGTGAATGTAGCCACACAGAATTCCAGATCGGAGGGGTTTGTCCCATTTAATCATGTCTGCTTTGCTTGAATTGTTATTTTTGTTTCAGATATTAGGAAAAAATGGTTCCCTGTGAGGGAGGGGAGGCCCTGGCACACAATGCCCAGGGAGGTTGTGGACTCCTCATCCCTGGAAGTGTCCAAGGCCAGGTTGGACAGGGCTTGGAGCAGCCCGGGGTAGTGGAAGGTGTTGGAACAAGATGATCTTGAATGTCCCTTCCAACCCAAACCATTCCATGAGTCCATTCATGAAATGAGAATTTATGAGGAAAACTTCAATTCTTTCTTTATTCCTTAAAAGCTGAGCTTCTCTTCTTGTCACTTCCCTGTTTCCCCTGGAGGCAGGATTAGGATACCCCTACCCAACTCTGTTCTTTGACTTCCTTTTCCCTTCTCTAAGCAGAGTCAAACCAGGCTTTTTTAAATTTTCCATGGCTGATTCTCTGTAAAAAATCAAATGCAGGATTGTGCTGTTTCCGTGCAACAAAATGCAGTTGGGGGTTAAAACTCTTCCCAGCATTCCTCTCAACCCCTAACATGCAGCCATCATGTATTTTATATTTCACATTCCAACTATTTATTCTCCTCTCCTTTCTCCCCCAGGCTCTGCAGAGTAACCTGAAGTATTCTCTGCTGCCCAGAAGGCTGATCATCAGTAAAAGGTTATCCCAGTGCTTGCACCCAGCCCTGCCCAGTGGGGTGCACCTAAAGGCTTTAGAAACCTATGAAATAATCTTCAAAATCATTGGCACAAAATGGCTGGCCAAGGATTTATTCTTGTACAGGTAATTTAAATTTTTTTTTTTCCTAAGGCACCAAAACGGCTGGCCAAGCATTTATTCTTGTACAGGTAATTCTAATTTTTTTTCCATCTCTATCTGTTTTAATGAACTAATTTTTTTGGTTTTTTTGGTCTTTCTTTTCGGATTCAAAGCTCTGGTTTGTTCCCTCTGCTGGCAAATGCAGCAATGTCAGTGAGACCTGTTCTCCTTGGGTTGTATGAGAAATATTTTCTCCCTCTCCAAAAGTCCCTCCTGCCTGGACTCCAGGCCTTTGTGATTGGGCTGCTGCCTGGCTTGGAAGAAGGATCAGAAATTTATGACAGGTAATATTAATTATTCCATGTTAATTGAAGCAACATCCACTATTTTGATTTTCTAGGGAATTCTTGAGACATTTCTGTCAGATTTCTATAGACAAAAGAGCTTCTAAAGGTGGAAGAATGGTGGGACCTGGAAAGATGCTGAAGTAGAAAAACCCTTTCCCCTCTAAACTCATCCCAGGAGGAGAAGAGAAGAGGAAAAGGAGGGTTAAAAAGAGATGTGCTGAGAGAAAAGAATAAAAACTATTTCTTAAAGCTCCTCTGAACTCCTGAATAATTCACCTGACTCCCCAAACCACTGCTCTGGAGATAAATTCTATTTGAATGCTGTAACATGAGTGAGCAGCTGAATTCTTTCCAATATTTCCACATAATCTGACAGAAACATGGAGCAGGGAGTTAATGGGAACTGCAGATGAACCTCCAAGATCTGACTTCTGGTTTTATACCCTTTTTTCCCTATTTTTGATGGCATCATTTCCCTCTTTGCCTTGAGCAAACAGGATCACACGGCACTGACCACGTATTTCATAAATCTTGTGAAATATTTATGTTAAAATTCATTTCATGGGGTTTTTTTCCTTTTTGTGAAACACAAATTTCCACCAGGAAGTTTTTCTTTTGTTTACTCGTTGCAGTGGTTCTGGTGCAAGAATATCTTGGCAGGAGACACGTGTTAGGTTAATTTTCAATTCTTTTGCATGAGAGGCTCTCCACTGAGCGTTTTCGGAACCTTCAACATTGAGGACTAAAATTAATCCATCTCCTGCTGTTCCTGAGAGTGAACAAAGTGCTGAGGTTGTGCTTCAGCCTGGACACCATTTCCTGCTCAAAATGCTGCTGAGTCTGTGCACTCAACACACAGAAAATGGAAAAGGAAAACTGGTTTGAGGGTTTGTTTTTTTTTTTAATAAAGAAATGGAAAGGAACATCACTCTGGGAGGATGTTTCCTCTTCTGAGCTGGGCTTTTTCCTCTTTTCTCGGTTCCTCACATGAGGTTTGAATTCCTCCTTTATGGTAAAATACCCAAGTGTTGCCAGAGCAGGGAATGTGCCTCCAGTCACAGGGCTTCCAGCGGGATGGCCTGGAATTCATTTCAGGGTGTGCTGTGTGCAATTTGTTGTTTTATCTCGTCATGGAATGGTTTGGGTTGGAAGGGACCTTAAAGCTCACCCAGATCATCCTGTTCCAAGCCCTTCCAAGGCCAGGGACACCTTCCACTATCCCAGGTTGCTCCAAGCCCCATCCAGCTTGGCCTTGGACACTTCCAGGGATCCGGGGGACTTCACATCTCTTGTTTTTCTTCATCCAGTGTCTTAAAAATTAACCCTGTTGATTTGAAAGTAGAAATTTTTAGGATAACTTCCAGCTCTCAGACTGATAAAATTGGCTTTTAGACTTCAGCATCTGCTTAAATTACTTCCAGTTTAG
Source organism: Gymnorhina tibicen (assembly GCA_013399875.1). Lineage (NCBI taxonomy): Eukaryota > Metazoa > Chordata > Aves > Passeriformes > Artamidae > Gymnorhina > Gymnorhina tibicen. The sequence continues at coordinate 352,059 of VXAZ01002650.1, read as the reverse complement.
CATTTCACACCTCTGCCCGTAAACATTTTGCAATCAGAGGTGCTGCAGTTGTTTGGTCAGAGCTAAATATCTGCAGATAATTCCTGGAGAAGTTTCCAGTGCATGAACAGAAACTTTGTCTTAGTGCCGAAGAATTGGGTGGGTTTGATTATTTTTGTACAAAGAGATTCATCCACCATCACCTGGTCTAGGGGAAGGTTCCCTGCAAGAGGGAATGAGGTGGTTTTTAAGGTCCCTTCCAACCCAAACCATCCCGAGATTGAAATAAATCATCTCAACTCTACATCATTACATTTCTGTGGTATAAAACCAGCTAACAGAGGTGTGGTTTTTTCTGCTGTGGAATGTACCTGTGTACAGAACAGATGCTCTGCTGGTGAAGCTGTCCCTGCTGATGGGCCAGGAGGTGTTTTACGGGGCCCTGTGGGGCAGTGTCCTGGGAAGCCCCTCCATCAGGCTCCCTGCTTCCCTCTTCGTCGTCAGCCACATCAACAGGGAGCTCTCTGGCAAACAGCAGAAATTCATGCTTGGCACTGATTATAAACTCACAGTAAGTTCATTTTGCACTCTGTAATCCCAGCAGATTGGGCTTTGTCTGGATTAAATTAGGATGCCACGCAGTTAAAAATATTTTGAGAAGAGAGGCTGGAAGGAGCATGGTGTGAAATGGCTTCACACATTGAATTTGAAGAGCAGCTTGTCTGGTTACAGTGTTTAATGTGCAGTTCCCAAGGCCTTTGCTGTTCTGAAATTGAGTGTCTTTTTATTGTTCCAGTAAAATGGAAATCTTCTGTAGGGAGTAATTCACGTTGAGTGGTGGGAGAAGACTAATTAGAGTACTTCAATATCTGCATTTTGGGAGGTTTTACTTCTTGTAACTCTGGGACATTCTGTATTACTACAAACCCAATATGAACAATTCTTTCAATACCCACCAACATTTGTCTGAACTCACTTTGGGTGCAGGAGTTAAATTGTAACTATCTTCTTATTTGAACAAAATATTGTTCATAGGCAGCCAAATCTTCTTGCTTTCCTTCCTGTGATTATTTCATTGTCATTTCAGTGTTGTGTTTTCCTTTTACAGATCAAGTCTTTGTGTGTGTCAGTGCTGGATTCCAATGTCCTTGTGCAGAGGAACACTCTGGAAGCAATCCTCTTCTTTTTCCCATTTTATACAGCTCTGGTAAGGGCATTATTTGGGGATTGTCCCGTGGAAGGTGTGCTCTGTGCAAGCAGCCCAGTTCCCACCCCTGTTATTGCCAAATTTTGAATTTTGAACCTTCAAAATCAATGAATTTTGTGGTTTCCTGTGCCCCATCAGTTCTAGGAGTGGAGGAGACTCTGCTGCTTCTCAAAGTCTTTACAGCTTCCAAGGCTGAGGATGTGATTTCACAGGGGCTTTTGGGGGATGTTTGGGATGTGCTTGAAGTATTCAGGTCTGAGCAGCTCGTGTGGAAAAAATATGGAGTTATTCAAGCAGGATTTTGGAATCTGGAATTGTCCACATTAAGTTATTTCTGGTAAAGACCTGGAGAGAAAATCTTACTTAAAACCAAAGTTGTTCCCATTGTTTCCTCACTTCCCTGTAGGACAGGCAGTGTTGTGGATGGAGGAAGGATTTTTAAGTCTTAAGGAGAAGAGAAGCTTTGGGGTGACCTCAGTGTGGCCTTGCAGGGCCTGAAGGAGCCCCAGGAAACATGGAGAGAAACAATTCCCAAGGGCTGGAGGGCCAGGAGCCAGGGAATGGCTTCCCAGTGCCAGAGGGCAGGGCTGGATGGGATCTTGGGCAGGAATTGTTCCCTGGGAGGGTGGGCAGGCCCTGGCACAGGGTGCCCAGAGCAGCTGTGGCTGCCCCTGGATCCCTGGCAGTGCCCAAGGCCAGGTTGGACACTGGGGCTTGGAGCAGCCTGGGACAGTGGGAGGTGTCCCTGCCCATGGAAGGGCTTGGAATAAGAGGATCTTGAAGGTTCTTCCCAACCCAACCACCCTGTGACTCCATGATCACAACTGGGTCAGATCCCTTGAGACTGTGTCACATTTCTCGCGATCTTTAGCACACAAACCACTTTCCTGTTGATGGTTTGTTACCTTTTTCCCAAAAACACTACAATTCCCAGGTAAAACCCCCACCACCACCACCAGTGTGACTCCTTTCAGTGCTCACAAACAGCTGAAATATCTTTATTTTCCACCCTAGGACTGCAAGGAAAGCACCATCCTGCTCCGAAGGGCTGATCTGGTTTACATCCTGTCAGCAGCCACCCAGACACTGCTGAGGAGAGACATGTCCCTCAATAGGAGATTGTATGCATGGCTGCTAGGTACTGTGCAAAATCCAGGGATTTTCAATATTCTGGATACTTGAGAACAACAACAAAAAAATCAGCGTTTAAAATGATAATGCACTTTTCCAGCTGTTAGTGAATGATGATAAAATAAAGTGGTGTTTATTTGCCATTTGTTAAGTGCCTTCATACAATGAAACATTTGGCAAACAGGGCTTCTCTTGGTGAATTTATTTCCCCCTGAATCCCAGGGCATCTGATAAATTCTGGTTCCATCCACAGTTTGTTGTGAAGTGCTTCAGCGGATGGAAGGAGTGGGGCACTATTTTAACCTTCTTTTTCTGGAAGAAATAGTAATTCCCACATTTATCTGGCCTTGATTTTGATTTCTGTGCTGTGCTGAACATCTGGATGCCCTCAAAGTGGTCATTTTGTTGAAATGACAAAGGTTAAAGATGCAGTGTAATTTCAGTATAAACCCGTGGTCAGTGCTGCTCCCTGAGCTCCTCCTGCCTCTGCTTTCTTGCAGGCTCTGATATTAAAGGTGGCACTTTTGCTCCAGACTCCACCACTTCTGAAGACCATGCTGTTTATTTCTTTGCAAAATACTCTAAAGATCTTCTGGTTGAGGTTGGTGTTTGTTTTGTACTGATATATTCTGGAGAAATTCATGCTCCTTTAAATTTTAGCACAAACTGTGTCCAGAGTTAGTCCCAGTTCTTGGTTTGTCCTTCCCTCTCTGTCGCTGTGGTTACATTTCCCTCCATCTCAGAGCCTCTGGGCTGTGTTTATCCCAATATTGGATGTGCTTATGGAATCTAAGGAAACCAAAGGGAAGCATCTCAGCTGAACCATCTGAATTATTTAAAAATGTTTCTCTGGATGAGATCAGCCCTGAGTAGAGATGATGGGAAGATGGCATTGATTTGTTTACCCTGGATGGAAAATCGGAGTTCATTTGTAGTCAGTCCTAAACAAAATCAAATTTGGAAAGGCTTCAGCTCTTAATAAGATGACAATCTGTCTCTGATGTACAACAACGGGATGTTTTCCTTTTCCTAGAGTTTGATTGTGATTCTGCATCAGAAATTCCCAGAGTCTGACCCTGAGGAACAGCACCAGGCTTATCTGAAACCCTTCCGGATCCTCATCAGCCTCCTGGACAAACCTGAAATAGGTAAAGTGTTTGTCCCAGCTCTGGCTAGGACTTAGAACCCTGCACAATCCTTCCTAATCCTGACTCTGTTTCCTGGGAGTGTGCAGGAGGCTGTTCCTTGCCTTGGCATTGCTCTGGAACAAACTCCCTCTCCAGGTTATCTCTGGCTGCCCCACAGAGCCCTGCAGAGCACGGATGGATCCCAGGGAGGGAAATGCACATCTGTGCCCTCCTGTTGGGTCAGCACAACCCCAGGCTGGGGCTTGTGCCAACCCCAACCCTACAGGCTGGGGACAGAGTGTCTTGGGAGCTGCTCAAGCAGGAAGGGCCCTGGGGGTGCTGGTGCCAGGGGCTGCACACGAGCCCAGGGGTGCCCAGGTGGGCAAGAGGTCCCTGGCACCTGGGCTGGATGAGGAATTGTGTGTCCAGCAGGAGCAGGGCAGGGATTGTCCCTCTGTGCCGGGCACTGAGAGGCCCCTCGAGGGCTGTGCCCAGTTCTGGGTCCTGCAGGAGAGCCCTGGAGNCCTGGCAGAGAGGTGAGGCCTTGGAATGAGCTGCCCAGGGAGGTTTGGAGTCCCTGTCTGTGGGAGTGTTCAGGAGCAGTCTGGATGTGGCCCTTGGGGACAGGGTTTGGGGCGATGCTGGTGCTGCTGGGGTGGCACTGGGGGATCCTGAAGGGCTCTGCCCACCTTGATAATTCTGTGATTGTGTGCCCTGAATTGAGAGGGCCCTTAAAAAGAAGCACATCCACCCTTACCTCCATGCTCAGCTCAGTTTGCTCCATGGAGTTTCTCTGCTGGAATGCTCCTCCCTGTGCCAGCTCTGTCCTGCTGTGTCCACGCAGCACCTGAAGGATGAGGCTCTGCCCATCCTTATTTTCAAGGGCAAGTTCACCTTTCTGCACTAAAGAATGAAACCAAAGTGACATGACAAATTTTTTAAGAATATTTTGGGTGGGGAGTGATGTTGCCAAAGAGGCTGTTTCCCTTATAAATGTATTGATTAATCTCATTTAGAAAGTAAACGAGAGACATTGCCCTACTGGATGTGTTGCTTGGCTGCCTGACAATCAGCATTAATCTAAAGTACAAATAAAGGGATAATAAATCCCTTTTAAATCAGGGATATTTAGCTAAACTGCATTATCCAGCTTAATCTTTCTGTTCCAGTCAGCACACAAAGTTTAACTCCTTGAGCCTTAAGCCATTAAGACTTTCACTCCCTTTGGAAATGGATTTAACAATGCAACTATTATTTAAAGGCATCAAATTAAACATCACAAGAATCTTTGACCTTTTCTGCTGTTCTTTGTCACTTCAACTTTTATTTTTTTCATCTTTAAAAGCCCTCATTGCAATGCTTTACACACTGCTTTTTAAAAAATTAATTTTTAATTCTTTTATTTAATTATTTTTCTTGTTTAATTATAATTATTTTTAATTATTGTAATTTAAATTAATATTTATTTATTTATTTATTTATTTTAAGTTGTGGGCATTGAAATTATTATTTCTTCACCTCCTCTGTAGAAAACTCCTGGATTCTTTTTTCCCTTCCCTTGCAGGGCCACAGGTTGTTGGGGATCTGTTCCTGGAAGTTCTTAGAGCTTTTTATTCCTACTGCAAAGACACCCTGGGTTCTGATCTCAAACTCAGCTACAATCAAAGTGGCAACATCCTGGCAAGGTAGAGACAAGTTCTCAGCTCTGAGCTGAAACTGAACCTTTTTTTTCAGCTCAATTGTTAAAATCAAGCAATTTAACGAAGTTTTGCGTTGTAACCAAGTGACTTTCTGGACAGAAGATCAGATTTTGCTCTGACTTCCCCTTTTCCCCACGCGCAGTGGATTTCTCTTGGGTCAGCAGAGAAGAAACAAAGCTCCCTGCTGTGGGATTCTGGTTTGAATCCCACCTGTTACTTTGCGGTGCCTTAAACCAGACCTCCCCTGATGAGGGAGGATTTGAGATCCTTGCCAGGAATCCCAAGTACCAATGAGACACCCAGTGCTCTCTGCTCTCAGAGAGTTTATTAAGTTTTATCAGAGAAGTTAAGAGTAGAGCAAGGAGTACAGCAGAGAGTCTGGAGAGTTCTGAATGTTCTTAAAATGTCCGCTGAATGTCCTCAGAATCAAGGTAACACGGCCTTTTTAAAGGTAAATTACCCAATAAGGACTTAAAACGAAAGATATTTTCATTTATCTACCAATACTTAACAAATGCCCACCGGAACTGCAGAGTTTTTCATCCAATCCTTTGAAACTGCTTTTACTGCAGAACACGGAGGGGTAGAAGAAGCAGAAGAAACTTAGAAATTACAGCAATCCTCCATTTTGGAGTTTTTTGCTCTTTATCTATTTGCTACACTAATAAACCCAAAACCTCTAGGTTTTCACCCTGTGATAACTTTACAAAATATCCTATCATCTAATTCTACCGAAAAGGTTAGCAGTTTTCTCCATGGACAAAGGTCAAATACAGCACTGTCCAGGGGGGTTAAATTATTTAAAATTATTTAAAACAGGCAGAGGATGTTCTTTCTGCCTTCTGGATTCCCACACCCTGCATGTGGTGGGTGTTGAGGAGCCACAGTGCTGCTGATGGAGCTCAGCCTTGTGATCCCCGTCACCTGCAAGATGCTCCAGCTACCCCAGAATGACTTCATCTTTGACTGAACAGAATAATTCTCTTGTAGAGAAAGGGGGAAAGAGATTTTTAGAGTGCATCAGCTCACGGGATGTGAATCCTCACTGACATCTGGTTCTCTTTTCCTTTTCTTTCCCTTGCAGTGCAATCAAAGAGAACAAAAACGCTTCGGAAATTGTCAAAACCGTGAATTTGTTGATCACGTCCTTAAGCACCGATTTCCTCTGGGATTACCTGACCAAGTGCTTTGAAGATTGTTTCAGGTGTTTATGTTGGGCTCTCAAAAAATGCCACTTCAGAGCTGTCTGTTAAGGATAATAATCTTTACTGAAGCTTTTAAGGGACATCCCACATGGTAGAACCAGCCAGATCTGTAAGTTGTGTCCACACATAATTCAGGAATGCAACCAGGTAAACAATTAGATGGAAACTTCAACCTGGGAACAAAAGAAATTCCTTTCAAATCAACAGAAGGGGGAAAAAGGGTTGGGAGGGCAGGTGGAGAGGTCTTTAGAGAAGAAAAATAAAGATACTACATGGTCTTTAAGGCCCCTTCCAACCCTCTGATTCTATGATAGCTCTTTTTATCATTTTCTAACTCTAAGAAAGAAGATTCTGCTTCAAGTAGTGAGATTCGAGCTGAAAATTAGCAGCTCTTCATCAACCCACACAGAGTTTAGGTTTGTTTTGACAGAATATTTTCTCCTGCTGTGTCAGAAGCCCTTTGCCTCAGAGCTGTTCAGTATTTTGTGCCGATTTTAACGAAGCTTTTCGTTTCTAACCAGAATTTCGCCATAGAAAAAAAAAAAAAAACCCCAAACCTTACATAAGAATGTGTCTTTCACTCCAGAAACAAATCCACGGAGATGAGGTATCCTCTGGAGAGCGTGAGCACTCCCCCTACCATTTCAGAGCTCTGCACCCTGCTGGTGTTCCTGCTGGATGTGATTCCTTTGGTAAGGCAGCCTGGGTTATCAGTCACTGATAACTGAGATGTGATAACTGATGGCTGAGATGTGATAACTCCTTGAAACATTCCTTGTTTGTTCCAGGAGCTCTACTCCGAAGTGCAGACCCAGTACCTCCCCCAGATGCTCAGTTACATGGTGCAGTCTCTCCTGGAAAACATGGAAGTGCTGGGATTGCCAGAGCTCACCCATGCCTTAAAGACCTGTTTTAAGGTGCTCAGCAAGGTGCAAATGCCCCCTTCCTACCTGGACATCGAGACGGGGAGTGGGAATGGGGTAAGTGATTTTCTTTCCTCAGAGGTGGTTAAAACCCTTCAAAACTGTTGGTTTCAATAATTTTGGGACATAATTTAAAATGCTCGTTCTCCTTCAGCCTAGATGACAGCTGGAACTCCAGTGCCTGAGGGCAGCCACAGGAAAGCTGGAGAGAGACAGTTTCCAAGGGATGGAGTGACAGGATACAGGGAATGGCTTCAAACTCAAAGAGAGCAGGGGTAGATGGGGTATTGGGAAGGAATTGTTCCCTGGGAGGGTGGGGAGCGGCTGGGATGGAATTCCCAGAGCAGCTGTGGCTGCCTCACCCCTGGAAGTGTCCAAAGCCATCTTGGACGGGGTTTGGAGCAGCCTGGGATAGTGGAAGGTGTCCCTGCCCATGGCAGGGGATGGAACTGGATCATTTTTAAGATCCCTTCCAACCCAAACCTAGAATTCTATGAAATTTGTAACTGCAACAATAAAGATTTTTTGAAACTTCCCTTCTTTGGCTCCTTCCAGAGCACTCTGATGCCTTGTTACTCTCACTGGGTGCTCAGCTGTGGCCTGTTTGAATTATTTGTGGCACTGAAGGAGTTTAATCTCCTCTGTCCCTGAGAAGGATGGGATCTAAATGGTTTTGGAAACAGAATGCAGTAGCTAAAAACTGCAGTTGCCAAACGCAGCCCAGCTTCACAGCTGGTTAGGTCTGCAGGGCTTTCAATTAATATTTCAGTGGAGCACAATGGGGCATTGTTGGTGTGCAAAGGACCGTGCTAAGGAACGAGGAATAAACGGGATAAAGCAGCCCCACAAGCCCAGCCTGCCAAAGCCTCCCAGCAGAACAAATACCTGCAGCTGAGCAGAAATAATGCAGCAGATGGAACACGGCCCTGGGGGGAAATTGCTTTTAAGGGAACACATCCCTCTGCTAAGTTTCTGCTGGATGAGTCAGTGTGTGAGGTTCACACAGCCATTTGTTGGGTTTTAAAGGGAAGTGAATGGAGCTGGAAACAAAATCTGGACATCCCAAACAGGAAGTTTTCCTTTTTTCTGTCACTGCTGTTCTCCAGTTTAAACCTCTGCTGGCAGTGCCACATTAACCACATCCATATTGCTGTTCCAGAGCCCGGTGCCAAAGGAAGATGTGGACGTAACCCTGGAGACCAAATCTGTGCTGCAGGAGGAGGATGAGGCTCCCTTCCCTCCCCTCAAGTCAGAGGACAGTGGCATTGGCCTGAGTGCCTCCTCCCCAGAGCTCTCCCAGCACCTGGGGGTGCCCACGGTGACCCTGGAGAGAGATGATGTCTGGAAAAAGGGAGGGAGCATCCAGAAGACTCTGTATTGCATCCAGGAGCTGGTTGCCAAGTTTTCCAGCAAATACATTTTTGGGGTGCAGCTGCAAGAAATGAGTAATGAAGGGATTGCAGCAATAAACCTGAGTGGGAAGGAGAAAAAGGAGAATGGCTACAGGTTGCCTGAGAGTGGCAACAAGAAAAAGAGTCCCTGGGATGCCAAGCAAATCACGGTGCCTCAGGTGAAACAAATGCTCTCAGAGCTGTTCTCAGCCCGGGGCTCACCCTTCAGGAGCAAGAACTGCAGTCCTCTCCTCTCTGAACACAGCTCTGCTCACAAAAAGGAAAAGGAGGAGGAAGAGTGGGACTTGGAGCTGGTGCTGGGACCCCTCAGAGGTGACTGCAAGGAAGCTTTCTCTGCAGCTTGTCACCTGCTGCTGGACTGCACCACATTCCCAGTTTACCTGTCGGAGGAGGAGATGGAGCAGTTGTACCTCTCTCTGTTTCAGGGGCCTGGTAAGAAAAGCTTCCTTTCCTGGAAAACCTGGGCACTTTTAGGATGCAAACAGTGAGAGCTTGGCTATTTGCAAGGCCAGAGCCAGTAAAAAAGCCCTTGGACAGGGCTGAAGGCAAATTGTGAATTAAAAACTCGCCCACCTCAGCACCTGGGGTGTGTCTGGCAGCCGAGTTGTGCCAAGCTTTTTAAATTCACCTTTCTTTGGAAAACTTCCACTAGGAAATTTGGAGCTGAAGGGATAAAAAGACTTCCTGGCCTGTGCAGCCTTGCGTGGTTCAGGATTTTCAGGATATCCATCCCCTACTGTCCATAGGTTGTGTCCCCCTACAAAAAAAGGATGTTTTAGAGGAAGATGGGTGTAGATGGAAAATTGGAGCTCTAAACCATAACAGAGGCGAAATCATCTCTTTTCCCAAACCCTCAGGATTCAAAGGAGTTCAGTGTAACAAATAAGAATGATTTTGTATAACTGGGGGGCCTGTTTGCTCTTGAAATTCCAGTTCATTCCTTAGCTTTAGCAGGAGCTGTTACTGGCCTGAAGGTTTACTCACAAAGAGTTTTGTAGGGAATGGAGAGGTGGCAAACTGGAAAATTGGGTTCTGCTCCTCACCTCACTCCACATTTCTGCTGTCTGATGATATTCCCATCACCTCCGTGGGTGAGCATGGCATGGACGTGGAATAATTCCATTGTTCCCTCAGGAGAGGCAAAGATGGCTCGGACTGATGTCAGCCACTTCTGTTAGAAATGTATCAATTCTGAAATGAGGGCCCTCGGTGCTACTGGAAGAGCATCCATGGCTCAGGAGCCCTCTGGAGTTGTTTGTGACGATGGCAGCTGGAAAACAGCAGCTGGAAATAATGGTTGGGAATAAACATAAACAGGAAAGCAGAAAACCTGTAGGTATTGGGGTCCTGCAAGAGCTTTCTGCTGGAAGAAGTAGGGAAAACATGGAGATGTTGTGGCTGCCTCATCCCTGGAAGTGTCCAAGGCCAGGCTGGAGGGGGATTGGAGCACCCTGGGATAGTGGAAGGTGTCCCTGCCATCTTTAAGGTCCCTTCCAACCCAAACCATTCCATGATTCCGTGAGCTATTGATGATGTCAGCACGACACTGGGATCTGGGCAGTCATTTTGGTCCTGTGACCTTGATTTCAGGATTTTTGGGAGTACGACCCCAACCCTGAGGTTGTTTCAAACCCTTTCTTGTCCCTTCCCTCCCAAGCAGGAGGTGACCCCAGCTTCCCTCTGTGGCTGAAGTCCCTGATGACCATCTGCTGCTGTGTCAACGACTGCTACGTGCAGAACGTGTCCATCTTCACCCTCCTGGAGGTCATCAACCATTCCCAGTCCCTGGCACTGGTGATTGAGGACAGGATGAAGAGGTACAAAGTGTCTGGCCACAACCCTTTCCTTGGGAAGCTGCAGATGGTCACCCTTCCTCCCATTGCTCCTGCAGTTCTGAAGATGATCTCAGAGAAAACAGATTTCTACCAGGTGTCCGTTTTCTTTTCCTTTTCCTTTTTTACTGCCCAGCTCACTGACCCTCTCATTCATAGAATTCCTAGGATTCTGAGGCAATTCAGAAATGCCTTTTGGTAACAGGAAAGCCAGGAAAGAAATGGCTTTCATTATTAATATAATTCTTGTTAATTATTACTATAAATATTGTGCTTTTTCCCTAGAGAGTTGCCTGTGTGCTCTGGAATCAGCTGAACAAGGAGACTCGGGAGCACCACATTGCCTGTGTGGAATTGTTCTACAGACTGCACTGCCTGGCCCCCTCAGCAAATATCTGTGAAGACATCATCTGCCAGGCCCTTCTGGACCGGGATAAAGTGAGTCCTGGATGCCCTGAAGCCCCTTCAGCACTGTGGAATTGTCCCAGTGCTTCCCAAATTTCCTCCTGTTCTCTCCTGCATGTCTTCACTCCCGTGGTTGCTGTGTCTGACAGGCTCTGTCCGTGCTTTTACAATGCCCTGGGATTTGTTCAGCACGGGATTAGTGCTGGACTTAATCCCTGGATACAAAATCCATCAGTAGATATTAGCTGGAGTTTTTAGTTCAAGCCCAAATCCTGTAGTGTCTGAAAACCTGCAGCTTTTGTCCCACTGCCCCAGCTCCACCAGTATCTGTAAAATCACTTTATTTTTAACTTGATTTTATAGTATTTGGTTTCACAGTAAGATGTATTTTAAGTGAGCCAGTTATGAATTAATTTCCTTTCCTTTTCCTTCCCTAATTTAACGACAGAGCAGTTCTTTAACAACTGTCAGTACATTTTGCACAATAAAACTGTAACCAGCCACTTCCCATCTTTGCCATTGTTTTCCCCCCCTTGCAATTATGAAACATAAAAGCTTGGAAACCTTTTAAAAGCTTTCCACCAATAACCACTGCCTGGATACCAATGTGTTCCCATTTTCCTCCGACTTGGAAACCTCCCTAAACCTCCCTTGTTTCCTTGCCTAGGGGACGAGGCTGGAAGCTCTGTTCAGATTCTCTGTCATGTGGCACCTGACCCGAGAGATCCAGGGCAGCAGAGTGACCTCCCACAATCGCTCCTTTGATAGGTATTTCCACTTCCATTTGCATTTTGATATTGAATTATATCGTGCTTTATTCTCTTTCCTGAGGGGGGGGAGGACTTCTCTGTAGGGAGAGTGAAAAATGAGCAAAAGGAAGATCTTCCACTTCCTTGGAGTTTATCTTTGCAGGGCACTCTGTGCATGCTGTGGGTTTTTGGATGAAGGAAGTTGCTGTAAAAATAGAAAGAGCTTCATAAATGAGGAGCAGCTTTTCTGGAGAGCAGATCTTTTTTATCTTGGAGTGAATTAAATTTGCCTTCCAAAGAAAACAGCGCCAGCTCCTTGTGAAAATAAAAATCTTAGTTTAGTTTTGCTTCCTATGGGATCAAATGAGATAAAAGCAAATAAATATGGGAAAGGACTTTAAAACCTGCTGCTCTTGAAGAGTGGGAGGGTTTGTGTGGCAAATTCCTGACCCCAGTCCAGGAAAAACTGCTTGGCCAAAGCTGCTGGGAGCAGACCCGAGCCATTGGCCGACGCTTCCTTGAACACGCTCTGGGTGTGTTCCCTGCCGGGATCCTGTTGCTCGATTGAACCTTTTTTTTAGGGATTTCAGCTGTCCTTGGTGCTGGTTTCCTCCCTCAGGTCCCTGTTTGTGGTGCTGGACAGCCTGAACTGCTCGGACGGGGCCATCGGGGCGGCGGCTCAGGGCTGGCTCATCCGGGCGCTGTCGCTCAGCGACGTGGCGCGGATCCTGGAGCCCATCCTGCTGCTCCTGCTGCACCCCCGCACGCAGCGCACCTCCATCAGCTACATCAAGCACAGCAACTCCCCAGGTACGCCTGGCACCGAGCTGGGAGCGCTCACAGAGCTCCTGCTGAAAGGAGCAGTTGTTCCCCTGCATCGGGTCCGTGGGTTCCTGCTCAGCCAGGCCCTGTAGTGATGCCTAAGGCAGAGCTCAGGACCACATCGTTCTAACTGAAGGGTCATTCCTGTTCTGGTGGCTGCACCTCCCTGTTGGTTTGGATTGCTCCCTGCTTTGTTCTGGGATCTTGTCCCACGCTTCTCATTTCAGTCCCAGATTATCCAAACCGTTCGCTGTTTTCAGGGTCCCGTCCAGAGCAAAACAAGGTCTGCAGCCAAAAGGAATCCAGGAGCAGCTGGGTGACTGTGTGAGGAATATCTTGCTGTTTTAGGCACACAAAAACAAACCCCCCTCCTCATCCTGCCGACTTCTGAAAATTCAGATATCTGTGTCCAAAGATCTGTTTTCATTCAAGAGCAGAGCTGAGCCCTTGTGGCAGAGATATCCCAGAGCTAGGATGTGGAAGCAAAGAGAGATGTCTGCAATTGAAGATGAGCTCCAGCCACTCAAATTTAAGATTTGGGATTGCTGGAAATGGAATGGATGTCAGACACTTGCACCATTTACAGGCTGAGACCAACAGTGTGAGGGTCAATCAGGCCAAGGGCTGGGTCCTGCCCTTGGGTCACAACAACCCCATGGAGCTCCAGGCTGGGCAGAGGGTCTGGGAAAGGCCCTGGGGGTGCTGGTGCCAGGGGCTGGACACGAGCCCAGGGGTGCCCCGGTGGGCAAGAGGCCCCTGGCACCCAGCCTGGATCGGGAATTGTGTGTCCAGCAGGAGCAGGGCAGGGATTGTCCCTCTGTGCCGGGCACTGAGAGGCCCCTCGAGGGCTGTGCCCAGTTCTGGGTCCTGCAGGAGAGCCCTGGAGGGGCTGGAGCGTGTCCAGGGCAGGGAAGGGAGCTGGGAAGGGGCTGGAGCCCCAGGAGCGGCTGAGGGAGCTGGGAAAGGGGCTCAGGCTGGAGAAAAGGAGGCTCAGGGGGGCCCTTGTGGCTCTGCACAAGTCCCTGACAGGAGGGGCAGGGAAAGGATGAGAGGAAATGGCCTCAAACTGCACCAGGGGAGGTTTAGATTGGAGATTAGGAAAAATTTCTTCATGGAAAGGGTTGTAAAGCATTGGAAGGGGCTGCCCAGGGCAGTGGTGGAGTCACCATTTCTGGAAGTGGTGAAAACCACGTGGATGTGGCACCTGGGGACATGGCTTAGAGCCGGGTGATGGTTGGATTCTGCTCTTGGAGGTCTTTTCCAGCTTTAACAATTCTGTGATTTGGCCCAAACATCCAGGTTTTTTTCCTGGGGCAGAGCAGGAGGCAGTGGAGGAGTTTCTGGGAGTTTTCCAGGAAAGTTGCTGTCACCTGTGCCGTGCCTGTTCCCAGCCCGTGCTCTCAGCAGCACCTTTTGGTGTCAGTTGACCAATAAATGTCACACATTTACAGCATCCACAGGGATGCTATGGAAACACAGAGCTGATCTTTTCCTTCCTTGTTCCACAGCATCTAATCAAGGAAAACATCAGCTCTTTAATTAATTAATCTTTCCATCAATCCCTCTGTTGCCATCCCTCTCATTTCCCTCTTGATCTCCACAAACACTGAACGTTCAAGGGGCATAACAAAGACAATTGTCACTCCTAGGGAGTCTCAGCCTAAAAGTGTTTTATGTTTTGATCCTGTTCTCTTTGCAGTAGGTTAGAACTGCTCTTTAACCACTTTAAAAGAGAAATAATTCTTGCCTTAAGAATAATTCTTGCCCATTTTTTTAGCCCCACTCATTGCAATTTATACGGGACTGGTGCAGAGTAGCTTTATGAACTTTTTAAAAAATGATTTATTGAATATAAAGCATGGTGTATTGACTAAATGACCCTAAAAGGTCCCTTCCAAGCCAGACTAGGATAGGATTTTATGTGTGAAATAAAAAATTAAGTGAAAAAAGTCTCTTTTTCAGACTGTGTTCGGGATTGGCTTTGCAAGAAAAAGGCTCCTTTGAAAGAGTCTGGCATCTCTGAGAGCAATTCCGAGGAAAACCTTCCCTTGAGTCAGTTCACCACCGTGGATAGAGAAGCAATTTGGGCTGAGGTGGAAAATGATCCAGAGAAAGCAGAGCTGAAAGCCGAGCAGGCTGAAAATGATGGATCTTACCGGGAGGCAGAGGGCGACCCAGACAACAGCGAGCACACGGAATCTGCAGACACCAGCACAGGCCACGACAGTGACAACACCTCCTCCTTCTCCCCTTCCCTGGAGCTGCAGGAGATGAGCAACGAGGACAACGACGGCAGGGAGGCCCCGACCCATGGGAATTCCCTCAACGCCTCCCTGTCCGAGAGCTCCAAATCCAGCGCGGGGCCCAACCTCGTGAGGGCCGACTCCGAGAGGACTCAGGCCTCGGAGTCTCTGTCCAGTGACGAAGAGGTGGACTTGGAGCTGCAGGAAATCACCCAGTGCAGGCTGCTGAAGCAGCAGAAGGAGAAGCAGGAGATGGCAGAGGCCCTGTTCAAGCACATGCTGCTGTATTTGCAGCCCTACGACTCCCGGCGGGTGCTCTACGCCTTCTCCGTGCTGGAGGCGGTGCTGAAAACCAACCCCAAGGAATTCATCGAGGCCGTGGCCACCACCAGCATGGACACCAGCTCCACAGCACACCTGAACCTCATCTACAACCTCTTGGCTCGCCACCAGGAAGCTCTTGTAGGGCAGAGCTTTTATGGGAAGCTGCAGCCTCAGTCGCCCACCGTGTGTCCCCATTCCCTGCTGATCGAGCTGCTCGCCTACCTGTGCCTGAGCTTCCTGCGCTCCTACTACCCCTGCTGCCTCAAGGTCACCCACAGGGACGTCCTGGGCAACAGGGACGTGCAGGTGAAAAGCGTGGAGGTGCTCATCAGGATGATGGCCCAGCTGGCCACCACGGCCAAGGCGGCCGAGACCAAGAGCGTGGAGTTCATCCGCAGTTTGCTGGGAAGGTGCAAAGTCCAGGAGTTCGTTCTGCTCTCGCTGTCGGCGTCCATGTACGTCAGCCACAAACGCTACGAGCTGCTCGTGGCCGATGGGGCCAGCCACGGGGCTGAGGAGGAGCTCTTCGAGGAGAGCCTGATCAACTTTGGCCACGATCAGATCTGGAGCGAGCACCCGCTGCAGATCGAGCTGCTGAAGCTCCTGCAGGTGTTGATTGTCTTGGAGCACCACCTGGGACAGAGCGCTGAGGAGCAGGAGAACCAGCCTGACCTCTCCAAGGAGTGGCAGCAGGCTCTGAACTTCCAGCAGGCCATCGGGGCCATGCAGTACGTGTATCCCCATCCCATCACGTCCCAGGGCCTGTTTGTCTCTGCCGTGGTGAGGGGGCTGCAGCCGGAGTACGGCCACGGGATGCATCCCACGTGGGTAGGATTGGTCACCAGTTCCCTGCCCTATTTTGGGAAGTCCTTGGGCTGGACCGTGGCCCCGTTTGTGGTGCAGATCTGTAAAAACCTGGATGAGCTCGTCAAGCAGTATGAAAATGAAGCTGTGAAGACTTCTGCCAAAACATCTGCCAGGTAAGAGCCGGGGAGGGGGGATTTGTTATCCCGAAAATTCCCCTCACCACAGAGCAGTGAGTGTGTAGGAACTCCCTGGGTCAGCTCTGGGGCTCCCAGAGTTTGATCCTTAATTCCTGCTGCACCTGTCTCTGGAGGGAGGTGAGGTGAGGTGAGCTGGAAGCAGGATTGTTGCAGCAGCTGGAGGAAGAGAGGAAAGAGGAGCAGCAGCTGTGATACTTCTGTCCCACTCTGCCTTCCATCCAAGTATAAAAGTTCCCAGTTTTATGGATCCTTTTGATATTCCTGACCTGATGTTCCTGATATTCATTCCAGTTTTAGCTAAGGAACAGAAACAGGAATGGAATTTTTAATCAAGGAAATACCTCCTGGCTTATTAACCAGTTTGGTTTGGTTTTTTTTTCCCCTCCAAAGCTTTACTTCTAAAAGAGAAAATGTGACCCCTGATTATCCCCTCACCCTTCTGGAAGGGCTGACAACCATCGGGCACTTCTGCCTTCTGGATCATCCCAATCCAACAAAAAAGGTACGTGGGAATCCCCTACAGCAGAGTCACATCCCTTTTCCTTCCAAGTGAGCAGAAGCAGTGAATTGTACAAGAAAATAACCTCAGAGAGGCCTCACAGCACACCCAAAGCCCTGAACTGAGTCAAAGGGGAAGGACTGAGCTTCATTTTCTCTATTTGAAGCCTGCAAAGTGAATTTTAAATCATTTTCATAACGATCTTGGTGATGCAAATATCAGTCCTCTGTCCTTAACAAACTCTTTTCTTTTGAGTTGACGTTTTAATGTGTTCCCTACAATTTTTAGGCTCTGCGGTGCATAATAAATGTATTTTAATATTGATTTGGGGTTTTTTTTTCCCCAGTCATCCTGTTCAGCTGAACCTGCCAACCTGAGGAATGCCAGGAATGCCATCCTGGAAGAGCTGCCTCGCATCGTGAACACCATGGCCCTCCTCTGGAGTGTCATAAAGAGGGAAGACTCCCAAAAAAGACCAACTGACTTCTTTGGGACAACTAAAGGCTCCTCCTCAGTCTACTTTAAAGCAACCAAAGTAGGAGCTCCTTTAAAATGCTGATTTTTTTATTATCTCCTCATCCTCCCCAGTGCATTTTACGCAGAGTTCTTTTGTTGTTGTTTATTTTCTGAACATCCTGGGAAAAGAAATAACATTGTATAAAATAGGAGATGGCCTTTGCCTTACATTGATAGTTATTTTCCCCCGCTTTTTTACAGACACTAAGAACAAAAATATTGGACTTCCTGAATCCCTTGACAGCACAACTCGGAATCCAGCTGATGGCAGCAGTTGCAGCAGTGTGGAACAGCAAGAAACCTCACAGGAGTCACAGTAAAACCAAGGTGAAGCTAAAGAAAGGCACCCTCACATTTCCTAGATAAAGGCAAATGTTACATTTTTATGGTCAGTTCTCAACTCTGCCTGTAGATTCTTTGGGGTTTTTAATGTAGGACTGAAAAATCTGAAGTGCTCTCATTTAGAAAAAGCATCAGGACTACAATTAAACCTCAGTAAGTAATCAAATAAAACCCACATTGTGGCACTCTAAATCTGCAAGTAAAAGCTATTTTTTTCTTCAGTACTGGATTGCTATTGGACAATCAGATTTTAAAGGCCATGAATCAGCTCAGTTTGCAGAGAAAGCGAGAGCTGTGTTCTCTGGAACTCATTATTTATTCTGAGAACCTTTTTCTTTCCTGCTTTCCTTGGAGCAGAATCCAGGTGTTTTCACAAGGTGTTGGGAGAAGACCTTTATATGGCAAGGGCTGTGTGTTTGATTCAGCCTCTGTAATTTACATTTAATTTTGGTACTTGGGTAATCACACAAAAAGCTGTTTTGGTCTGAGGGATGTGGCTTTTGTTTCGTTTGCTTTTGCCAGATTCTCCCAGTGGCCAGTGCATCTCAGCTCATCCTTGTGGACTTAATTTGTGCCCTGAATACACTGAAAATTGACACCATATTATATCTGGTCAAAGAGGTGGTCAAGAAACCAGCACAAATCAAGGGAGAAGAGGTAACCAGGAAGATAATTCCATGTTCTTAATGTATTCCAGCCTGGATCTGTTCCAATGGGTCTTTGAAGCATTGTTAGAAGGGTTTTCTTTTAAATGTGAGATTCTCTTTTCCTCCTGAATAAATTTTGTTATCCAGAATGTGGTTTGATCCACAATAAGCAGGTTCTTTAGAATATATCAGGCAGATGGTGATGGGACAGGGGGAATGGTTTTAAACTGCCAGAGGGCAGGGCTGGATGGGATATTGGGCAGGAATTGTTCCCTGGGAGGGTGGGCAGGCCCTGGCACAGGGTGCCCAGAGCAGCTGTGGCTGCCCCTGGATCCCTGGCAGTGCCCAAGGCCAGGCTGGATCTTCTTCTCTTCTCGAGTGCTGTGCCCAGGTGTGGGCCCCTCGGGTCAGGAAGGACCTGGGGACGCTCGAGCGCGTCCAGAGGCAGCGAGGCTGTGAGGGGCTTGGGACATGAGCCCTGTGAGGAACGGCTGAGGGAGCTGGGGCTGTTGAGCCTGGAGAAAAGGAGACTCAGAGGTGAGCTCATCTCTCTCTACAGCTCCCGGAGAGGTGGGTGCAGCCAGGTGGGGCTTGGGCTCTTTCTCCACGCAGCACCTGACAGAAGGAGAGGACACAGCCTCAAGCTGCACCAGGGGAAATATAGGTTGGATATTAGGAAACAGTTTTTCACTTGTAAAGAGTGGTGAAGCACTGGAATTGTCTGCCTGGGGAGGTGGTGGAATCACCATCCCTGGGGATGTGTTTAAAAAAGGATTGGATGTGGCACTTGATGCCATGGTTTAGTTGAGGTGGTGTTAGGGCATGGGTTGGACTCTTAGAGGTCTCTTCCAACCTGGTGATTCTGTGACTCTGTGTGGTTCTTTTTCCTTCTGACGGCAAATAAGTGTGGGTTTGCTTTTCTTTTTCAGAAGTCTTCTCTCGTGGACATCCCAGTGCTGCAGTTCAGCTACGCTTTCATTCAGAGGTAATTCAGTCCTGCTAAAAGGGAATTTTCTGTTTGGCTGTGGTGAGGGAACAGCCAGCATTGCCATTTCTGCTTTCCTTTGATCTCCGTGTGCCGAAATGTGCTGTCCCTTGGTTGGTGACACACAGACACACAGTGCCAGGGCTGTGACACTGGAAGGGGAATTGACACTGAGAGTCAGCAAGGGCAGGATCCCAAGGACTGATCCTGAAGCTTTTAGGCCACCAAGTTCCCCCTGTGTGTTGTTTTTTGTTCTTTCCATAACTCCACCTTCACTCAGGTGTGTTTTGGTTTTATTGTTTTTGGCAGACTCCCTGTCCCAGCCCTGCAGGAGAACTTCCAGCCCTTATTAGGGCTCCTCAGAGAGTCTGTGCAGTTGAACTTGGCTCCTCCTGGACACTTCCTTCTCCTCAGGTACTGCGTGAGAGAGGAGAAGTTTTACAGAGGTTTTACACTCTGCAATTCCTAACTCAGAGGGCTCTGATCTCCCCACAGCACCCTGAATGACTTTGTGACAAGGACACCCAGCCTGGAAAACAAAAAGGACCAGAAAGATTTGCAGGTACAGTGGGTTCATATTTACCTTTGAGTTCCTAAACCTGGCACCATTCATGTAAGGAAAAGTGGAGATGACCTGATCTGTCCTTTGTAGCTGAATTCCTGTGCTTTTGGGAATGCCTGAATGTGCATCCACACATTTTGGCTGAGGCCTGGTGAACAGGGGAGACTCCAGCACGAGAGACAAACAGAATTTTGTCCCAAATAGTTGAAATCTTCTCAAAGCCCTTTTCACTGTGCAACATTATGATCTTTCTCAGAAGTGAGCTCATAACACAAGTGGGGTGTCATGAGTTCACGTCCTGTGTGTGAATATTGAAGTCTCCAACCTGCCTGGGAAAATTAGTGGCCTAATTATCCTTGGAGCAACGGGAATGACTGAGCTCGGCTGTTGTGTAAAGAAAGGGTGGAGCAGAGCAGGATCCTCCTCCTGTCCTGCCTGATTTCACCAGGACAGCTTGAACACTGCTTCCCTGGCTGGTTTTGGCTGTGAGGAGCTGTTGTGGTTACAGGACTTTCCATGTGCCAACAGAGAAATCCAGTCTCCTCTTCTGCTTCAGAGTCCTGCCAGCAAAATTCCAATGAGGACAAAAAGTCGTTTTGCAGCCTCTGCTTTGCTGTGGCCGGATGGGATTTGGTTTCATTGCAGCTCCTCACTTCCCTGGGAATTAAATACACCCAGTGTTCATTGATGCCACTTTGGTTATGTTACAGGAGGTGACCCAAAAGATCCTGGAGGCTGTGGGGACCATTGCTGGTTCTTCCCTGGAACAGACCAGTTGGCTGAGCAGGAACTTGGAAGTGAAAGCTCAGCCTCAGATTTTACCAGATGAATTCAACGTGGAGGATGTGAATGGTAACGGGGCTTTCCCTGACTCCTGCTGCTCCCTCTCCTCTGCTGGAGGCAATGAGGAGCACGAGGGGTTTGATGATGTGGGGTTTGCATCAGTTTGCACTTCAGTGTAACACCAGTGTGCAAATAAATGTTCTGTTTGCGCAGCAAATTAGGAAACAGCAACATTTAGGCCTGTCTGAGGAGAAAACTCTATTGTTTTCCTCTTTTAGATGCATCAGTGGCACCATCTTCCATGGTTTCTGCCTCTGCTCCTTCAATCTACAGCGTCCAAGCCCTTTCTCTCCTTGCAGAGGTGAGTGGGGCCCTCTCATCTGGGGGGGTTATTGGGGTTATTAAGCAGAGGAAGATTTTCCTGGTAGATAAAACGGGAGAGTCAATCTTTCGGGGGCCATTCCACTGCACAAACTTGCAGCCTGAAACGTGGCAGGCATTCCCCTTAGGCCAGAAGTGCCAGCTGTGGGTTTGAAGAGCTTGCCTTTGCCTTGTGCAGGTGCTGGCCTCTCTGCTGGACGTGGTGTACCGCAGCGACGAGAAGGAGAAGGCCGTGCCCCTCGTCTCCCGCTTGCTCTATTACGTCTTCCCGTATCTGCGCAACCACAGGCGAGTCCCTCTCTGCTCCTGGGATCTTCCCTGGCTGAGCCTTTTGATTTTTGTTTTTCCTCGTTCCTCCACTCCCTGTTCCCATTCTCACAAGGTTCGAGCTGTGTTTGAGCTGGGTTTCCGCAGGGGCTGGACCTATTGTTGTTGGAGCTCTGTGACAGCGGTTTCTGCTCGGCTGTGGGGGTTCCCCCACCTGGGATTTTGGGCTTTACTCAAATCTCCCCTTTCTGTGCCTGTCAGGGAATGGGGATGGGGCAGCAGAGCGTGGGCAGATCCCAGGATCCACCAGGAAGCAGGAAGAGAATCATCTCTCCCTATCCCCTTCCTAGTTTTTCACCAAAAGCAGCCGTGTGGGAGAGATGGATGATACCCAGTGGAGACACAGAGCATGGAATCCAGACTGGTTTGGGTTGGAAAGGACCTTAAAGCCCATCCAGTGCCACCCCTGCCATGGGCAGGGACACCTCCCACTGTCCCAGGCTGCTCCAAGCCTCATCCAACCTGGCCTTGGACTCTGCCAAGTATCCAGGGGCAGCCACAGCTGCTCTGGGAATTCCATCCCAGCCCCTCCCCATCCTCACAGGGAAGGATTCCTTCCTAAAAATCTCATTCAAACCAACTTTTCTGTCAGCTGGAATCTATTCCTGAACTTTAAAGTAGCCCATATTGATCATTTTTGTTCTCTTCCCCAGTGCCTACAACATTCCCAGTTTCCGTGCTGGTGCTCAGCTGCTCAGCTCCCTGAGTGGATACGCCTACACCAAGAGAGCCTGGAAAAAAGAAGTGCTGGAACTGTACATGGATCCATCTTTTTTCCAGATGGACACTTCATGCACTCAGTAAGACGTGGGGCCGTACCACTCCAAGCTTGGATTCTGAATTTGCAAGGAAAGGCTTTAAAGGAGAAGACTAAAATTGGGAACAAAATTTCATTTACATTTACATTTCTTACGGAATGGGATAATGCTAAAAATGGGTGTCACCACTAATTCTGCTCCGTTCATTGTTTGTTAACCCAGACAAGAGTCTGCACACGAATCCTGTGTTGAAACTGTTTCCTTGTATGAAAAGTTTGACCCAGATCATTCCTGAGGTGAGCCCACACCACAGCTTTCCCTGGATATCTAATTCCTTCCTTCTCTCCTGCAGCTGGAGGTCCATCATTGATCATCTCCTCACACACGAGAAAACGATGTTTAAGGATTTGATGAGTGAGTATCAGCTGCTGATATTTAATTTCTACCTCAGTGTGGAATCTCTTTGCACTTGAGCCACTTGGGTGCATTTTTAATACCCTGCTGTATCCATGAAGTGCTGTCTGTGCATAACTGACCATTTTGTTAACTTCATTCCCAGAGTGAAATCTGGATTTTGGTCGTGTCTAAAACACACCAGAGGAGGTTCTGCTGCAGAGGTGCTTCTGTTGGGCTCCCACATTCACATTTTGCCCTAACTTTGAGTTGTCCAAGTGTGACCTTTCCCAGGAGGAGACTTTGGCAAACTCTGCTGGTGTCCGCCATGAGCAGCGCCCCAAACCCCGGACTGAGGTGCTTTGACCTCTAATTCAGGCCTGAGGAGAGCGTGGAAGAACAAATCCTGGGGGAAGGGGGGGATAGGACCCCTTAAATTGTCCTCAAGCAGCCTCAGTCTCTTTTTCAGCCTTTCTAAAAGAATAATTGAAATGTTACAACACAAATTCACGGCCGGTGACCCCCGAGAGAGTTTTCCTTTGTAGAAGATTTCGGGGCACAGGGATTATTTTCAGCCCCAAACCCGAGCAGTTTTTTGGGGGTAGATAACTCTGCTGTGTGTTGCAGACATGCAGAGCAGCGCCCTGAAGCTGTACCCCAGCTTTGAGCAGAAGGCAATGCTGCTGAAGAGACAGGCGTTCGCTGTCTTCAGCGGGGAGATCGACCAGTACCACCTGTACCTGCCCCTCATCCAAGGTGAGGCTTCATCCCCGCCTTCCCCTTCCAGATCCCTTTGTCCACAGAAAGTGGGGCTGCCCCTGGATCCCTGGCAGTGCCCAAGGCCAGGCTGGATGGGGCTTGGAGCAGCCTGGGATAGTGGAAGGTGTCCTTGCCCGTGGACCTGGCTGATCTTTAAGGTCCCTCCCAACCCAAACGATTCCATGGTATAAATTCTGTAAGAAAGGAAAGTCACCTCTTTTCCAGCACAGGTGTCCATTTTATTTAACTTTGAACAAAATATATGAATCTCTGAATTCCAACAGATAAATGATCTCAGCAAGGAGAGACAGGAATCTTGGTTTCAGGGCCTTTGGTTTGGAAATATAACTGGGAACATGATTATTCCATGGCAATCTTCCAGCCACTCTTGAGCTGCTGTTGTTCTCCTTAAATGTCACTTTGATCAAATTCTGTGCACTATAAACCCCTTCAGGCTATGTCTGAATTACAATTTAGTTAGTAAAATGCAAGGAACTCAGCCCAAAACTGATGATAAAGTAAAGGATTTTGTTTTGCCACTTTCTATAAGGTGGAGAGGGACCTTTCACAAGGGATGGAGGGACAGGGCCCAGGGAATGGCCTTGAACTGAAAGAGGCAGGGCTGGATGGGATCTTGGGCAGGAATTGTTCCCTGGGAGGGTGGGCAGGCCCTGGCACAGGGTGCCCAGAGCAGCTGTGGCTGCCCCTGGATCCCTGGCAGTGCCCAAGGCCAGGTTGGACACTGGGGCTTGGAGCAGCCTGGGACAGTGGGAGGTGTCCCTGCCCATGGCAGGGGGGGCACTGGATGATCCTTAATGCTTCTTCCAACCCAAAACCATTGTGGATTCTACACTTCAATTCCCAAAACAACACAAATTCAGGAAAATGCTACTTTTATTTTGGTTTGTTTCCTTTTTTTATGCTTCCTCCAGAGCGCCTGACTGAGAACCTCCGTGTGGGCCAGACCTCTCTGGTGGCTGCCCAGATGTTTCTCTTCTTCAGAGTTCTTTTGTTGAGGATTTCCCCTCAGCATCTCACCTCGTTGTGGCCAATCATGGTAACAGAATTGGTAAGGAAGAAGTTTTGAAAAAATATTTTAAAGTATTTTAAATATAAATATAAAATGATTGTAATATATAAAATTACTATATATTTATTTTTAATATAAAACATTTTTAAATATATAAATATGTTTTCTATTTCTATTAAATATAAAAAGATACTTGAAAAAAATCAGCCTGTGGGTTTTTCCCAGTTTACCTTTTCCCTCTTCCCTGTTTGGAAATGTTTTCCTGGCTTTTACATTAGTCTGATAATTTGGGGGATAAAGTGAAATTGTCATTAGGAAATTCCTTTTGGATCAAATTTGTTGCCGTTCATGGAATCTCTTGCCTGATTCATTAATTTGTTACAAGTCACGAAGGTTCCTTTTCGATGTAAAACATCACTTTTAGTTGTCACTGAGTTTTATGAACATTTCAGCATCTCCACAATTATTTCTTTAAAGATCCAGACATTTCTACAGCTGGAAGAAGATTTGACTGAGGAAGAGGAACCATCGAAGTAAGAGATGCCATTTGAGAGATTTCCTTAAATTAATTAATTTAATTAATTCTCTGGGATGGGGAGGAGCCAACAGGATATTTTGCTATGGCACTTTTCTATTTCTGGTACTCATAAATCATAGTTTAGGATTTTTTTAGCAGCTAAAATAGTGACACTTCCTAAAAAATATAGGTACTAATTATTAGTTGTGCACAAAAATAAAGTTAAATGCTAAGTCAGCAGTTGAATATTTTATGCTGCCTTTTTTTGGTTTATTTTAGATTATTTTGCTCCTACAGAATAAAAATAATTGAACAAGAGCTCCTTTGTGTAAATGTGGGCATTCCTCTTGTGAAAAACCTGGGGTGGATTTGTGTTTTAAGGGGGTATCTCTTAATTGAAACACAGGAGCAACAGCAAAATGAGCAAAGCCAAGGGCTCTGGGGATGGCAGTGGGGCTGAGATCCAGCCCAACGAGCTGTGCCTGTACCTGGCAGCCTGCAAATTCCTGGACACAGCACTTTCCTTCCCCTCTGACAGGATGCAGCTCTTCCAAATGTAAGTCCCTCTCCTCCTCTCGTTCCCTTATCCTTTAAAGGAATTCTGTTTTCCTCAAGATTGCATTTTGCCTTTCATCAGTTCCTTTTACAAGTGGTGATATTGAGATAAATGGAATTTGGGGGATTTGGGAGAATAACTTGGTCTTGGTATAGGAGGATTTCACCATCCTCTTTAGGGGATTCCTTAACTTGGAAACTGGGAGAGGAGAAAGGTGGAGGTTGTTTTCCACGTGCACACGCTTGGGAATGTTTTGGAGTTAGCTGTATTTAAATACTGACAAATTAGTAATGTCATAGTTCATTAACAGCAAAAGGGAACATTTATGACAGATTTTTCTAGAGACAACCAGTGCTGCACTGAACCAGGCATGATCCAAACAAGGGGATCTTCATCTTCTCAAGGCATCAATCCATTTGTTCCAGGTACAAATGGGCCTTTGTGCCAGAGGTGGACACAGAATCATCTCCTGTGACCTCTCACCTGGTGGAAAACCACCAGGAATGCAGACCCCACATCGTGAGGATCATGGATCTGCTCAAGACGAAATATGGGGTAAAGAAACTTTTCTTTTTTCTTTTTAACCCATTAATTTGCTTTTCCAAACACAAGATTTAAAGTCGTTCAAGTGATTTGTAGCTATTCCCTGTGAGGAAGGGGAAAAGGCTGCCCAGAGAAGCTGTGGCTGCCCCTGGAT
This sequence comes from Gymnorhina tibicen, assembly GCA_013399875.1. Classification (NCBI taxonomy): domain Eukaryota; kingdom Metazoa; phylum Chordata; class Aves; order Passeriformes; family Artamidae; genus Gymnorhina; species Gymnorhina tibicen. Next base: position 326,244 of record VXAZ01002650.1, on the reverse strand, counting down.
CCCTGGAATGCCCAAGGCCAGGTTGGACATCGGGGCTTGGAGCACCCTGGGACAGTGGAAGAGCTCATGGATGAGCTGGATGATCTTTAAGATCCTTTTCCATTTACCTTTAGTAAATCCCAGATATTTTTTCTCCTTGCAGGACCCAAACCAGCCAGAGAGAATTCCCAGGAATCCCAGCTTCCCCCTGCTGACCCTGCGCTCCATATCCAGCATCACCCAGCTGATGCCTTTCTTCCAGACTCTGTGCTGGGCATTCACAGCACGTGGCAGTGACTCCCAAAATTCCCAGCCCTCTGCAGCTCTCTGCACGGATTCTGTTGGCAGCAATGGCATCAGGATCCTGCAGCAGCTGGAAGACAGCGTGGAATGTGACTTCCTGGAAAACATGGAAAGCTGAGCCTCACGTGGGACGCTCGTGGTGGATCGACAGCAAACACAGGGAAAGCTTGGCTGAAATTCCTGTTTTTCCCCAGATTTCCAGCTACGTTTTGGGATCTCTCCCTGCTGTTGCAGACTGTTCTCCAATTATCCAGGAGCTGGTGGTAAAAAGCAGGAATCTCCAGGTCCTGTGGTGGGGGAAAAGGGCAGTTTGGTGGGAATTTCTCAGTTACTGTACTTTCCTTGTTTTCCATGGGAAGGATTAAGGACATTTTGTAAATAGGGGAAGAATATTTTTGATTTGGTGGAAGTAGCAGCTGCCCTGTGACTTCTCCAGGACTTTAAAAGTGCTTTTGGAGCTGTGTTCTGAGGGTAAATTGAAGGAAAATCCAATATTGCATGTTAGTGTACAATCAGTTTGCAGGTGAGTCATTTCCTGAGGTGAAAGCCCCTTAATTTGGCCTAAATTGAGCAAATTCTAAACAAATCCCCCAAATTCCTCACAGATGGATTTCCTAAGTCTCAGCATCGTGCAGAGAACTGCAGCTTTGCCATGTCTGTAATTCCAGCTCTGTGCTAGAACAGCATCTTCAGGCTTAGCAATTCCTAATAAAACAGAAATGTGCATAAACCACAAACCTATGCAGGGACACTTTGTAATCAGCATTACTTGAGGGGGTTTTGGTTTTAATTAATGGATTAAAAGATGAAAATTCTTTTTTTTTTTAATTAAAAACTTTGTTTTTTCAGTGACTCGGGTCACTGCAGCTTCTGAAATGCAACTCAATGAAGATAATGCTGTAAAACCAGAAATTGCTGTATTCCAACAGCTTGACTAAACTGAAAATTATATTCTCTTTTTTTTTCTTTTTGTACAAAAGAATGTATTTGGCTGTTCCTGGGTGGTGACAGAGGTAGGGGGATCACCCCAGTGCTTTTACTTAATTAAAAAGCATTGATTAAAAGGGAAATGTGTGGTTTAGTGTCAGCAGGTTGGGAGTCAGGGATTTATTTTTCCCCAACTCCCAGGACAAACATGGGAGGCTTCTCTGCAGTGGCTTTTAGGTACAGATAGATGAGGTTTTCATCTTGGGATTATAAACTAAAATAATGAAACATCCTTTACTCTCATACTGGAATACTGTACAAAATGAATACCACAATAGGCTTGTGCTAAACTTATTTAAATTCTTTACATTTTTACACCAAAGGAAAGTGATGGACTGAAGTGTGGTCGTTAAGAATGTGAATTATTTGTATTAATATAATTTATTAACGGTCTCTAATGCTGTTGGAATGAGCATAAGTCAAAAATTACCCTTTGAAAGCATTACTTGAATATTGGAGCAGGCCACTTTTAAAATGTTGGTGTTCATTTCCTACCTATCTTCAATAATGTTTATGGATAATCTGAATACTCAGGATGATTTGGTAGTTTTAATTTCAGTTTCCTGCTGGTTGCATTCCATACTTGGATATTTCCCTTAAAATGCTGATAAAGGAGAGCAGGGTTAGATGGGATACTGGGAAGAAATCCTTCCCTGTGAGGGTGGGGAGGGGCTGGGATGGAATTTCCAGAGCAGCTGTGGCTGCCCCTGGATCCCTGGCAGTGCCCAAGGCCAGGCTGGACACTGGGGCTTGGAGCAGCCTGGGACAGTGGGAGGTGTCCCTGCCATGGCAGGGGTGGCACTGGATGGGCTTTAAGGTCCTTCCAACCCAAACCATTCCAGGATTCCATGATTCTATTATTCCATGATTCCATCAAATGGCCATTAAAATCTAAGACAACTTTTTGCCATTAAACTGCTTTCAGTGGCCTCAGACATTCAAAGGATGTGCAGAATCCTTCCACTTCAGAAGAAAAAGTTCTTTAAAACCTAGTATCCAAGCAGATCTTTTATAATTATAAATGACATGTGAAAAAGGAGGAAAGGGCTTTAACTAAAAGTCCTGCTTGAGTGCTGGAGGGGCACAGTTCCACAGGACCAAAGGGGAATATTTTCCTCCTTTATTCCATAACTTCATTACTTTTCCATATGGGACAAACTGTAGTTGTTTTCTCCTTATGCTCCTACTGATAAATCCACTGAGGAAGGGCTGTCCTGCTCTAAGCTGGTCCTACCAAAGCAGAACAACTTCACTGTCCATGAATCTGGAAAAGTTTTTGCCTGGAACTCCAGCCCAGGAGAGGAAACACTTTTGCTTTGCTGTGTTTTTGATTTTCAGTCTAACCAAGCTCAGTTTTATCTTTTGGATACTTCAGCTCCGACACAGCAGAGCCACCGTGCACAGAGGGAGACTTTGAAATATTCCAAAGGATTTCATTTTCCTGAAAGAAAAAATTAGGAGGTGCAAGCAAGGTAAACTGCTGAAGAGCAGCAGGACTTGAAGTGTAGAGCATTAAGTGATGGTTGTGTATCCCATACCATATATGAATGTAATTCTTCTAATAATATTAAATGTTATTTTGCAATACCTTTTCACATGCAGTTCTTATTTTTCAACCTGCCTTCATTGCTCACTCACCAACTTTTAATTTTTATCTGACTCTGGAAAAGCTCCCAAATTCAATCCCAGAGTAATTGAGGCTGGAAAAGCCCTCCCAGCCCATCGAGCCCGATGCCCACCTTGTCCCCAGCCCAGAGCACTCAGTGCTACGTTCAGGCCTTCCTTGGACACCTCCAGGGATGGGGACTCCAAACCTCCCTGGGCAGCTCCTTCCAAGGCCTGACCTCCCTTTCCAGGAGGAAATTCCTTCTGAAAATCCCATTTCAGGGGATGAGGGCTCTGGATCCCAGCAGCAGGACTCACTGCTGGCCCCTGCCTTCCCCTCTCATCACACGGCCCTGCTGCTCCACCTCCTATATCCCTGCTTTTACATCCCTGGAATTCCCACACTGAGATCCCTGTCCCTGCTTGGGACAAACTTTGTGGAGTTGTGGCTGGAACACGGAGCACATGGAGGCAGCTGCTGCTGCAGGGATCATGGATTCACCCTGTATGGGGGAAGAGACTTCCCAGGAAATCAGGGGCTGCTGCTGCACAGCTCCAGCCTGAACATTTTCACATATCCAAGGGAAATGCCCTGGAAGTGCTGCCTTTCATCCAGAGGGAAGAAAACTCCTCTGTACCATGATCTTTAACACCTCAGGCTGGGGGAGTGGGGTTTAAATGACTCTGGGAAAGCTGCTTTTCAGATTTCACCCTTCCCCTGTATCCAGGGCCCCCCCGGAACATCGTGTGAGGGATCGATGTGGATGTGCCAAACACCGAGAGCTGTGGAGCCATCCAAGGACTGGTGGTAAGGACACTCTGTGAGAAAGAACAGGACGTGGCTGGGGAAGGGGCCATGAGGAGGTGGGGCAGCAATTTCTGGGACAAACGTCCTTGTTCTGGCTCCTGGAGATCAGCACAGGCACAGGGATGAGGTCAGGGAGCCGGGTATGGACTGTCAGACAAAATTCCCAGACGCTCCTCCAGGGTCACCCTGCCCTGCTGCAGGAGACTACCTTGGCTGCTGGGGCCAAAGAAGAGAATCACAGAATCATCAAGGCTGGAAAAGACCTTTAGGCTCTGTCATGGTCTGGTTATTAAAGTTATTAAAAATGCCCCTGCCTGAATTAAGGTGCAAACGAGACCATATGCCAAAGTCAATAGTATGGGGTTTATGTGACAGTAAATATGAGAGAGAGAGGAAAGAAAGAAATAGAAAATAGGTGCGGGGACAGACAGAGAATGACAGAGACAGAGTAAGGGAAATATCCACTCTGTGGATCCCAACAATGCTCCACGGATCCTCTCCAGCTGGTCTTGGTGGTGAAGGTCCCACAAAAAGCACAGAATCCCATGGGTTAATACAGCTCAGGCCAGGTGGGAATGCCCAGGTACGTCCCCCCCGGAGTGGAGCCACTCTCTTGCAGCAGACTCTGGATCTGTTGAATCACACGCAACCCCGCGGTGCAGGGCCCCTGGGGAGCGCTTTGGGGGGTCTTTGATGGATTCTGACACCCCCTGAGCTGCCTCTCCCGTGAATGTCCCGTGGCTGTGGCCTGTGGGGCCGGGGGTTCCACAGCCGGTTTGTGGAAGGGAGGATGGGTGTTCAGTGCCTCCGAGCAGAGGTTACACCCGCAACCTCCCCGCCCTCTCTGGCTAAACCTGGGCTCTGCGGGCTGTGGTCTCCACACCCCAAACGCAGCCAGGGAAGAATCTCTGCCGCGTTCGGCTCTTTTGTGGATGCATTGCTCTCCCTCAGCCTTGTTTGTTTTTCCCGAGGCTGGGATGATTGAACAATAGCGTATCTAGGCGGCTTCACTTACACTTCAAAGTCTCAGTCAGGCATCCCCGGGGAGGCTTCTTTGGTTGTAGCTTCTGTACAGAGTTTTTGTTATAATGGGCAAAACTCTTCCGTAACCATATTTAAGGCATGAATCATTTCAGTCCCTGACAGGCTCATCGAGTCCAACTATTACCCCAGCACCACCATCACGTTCACCGTTGGACCCCGTCCTCAAGTGCCACATCCACAAGTTTTTTGAACTTTTTGAACATCCCTGGGCATCCTGTTCCAATGCTTTACCACCCTTTCGTTCCCAAGTATCCAACCCGAGCCTCCCCTGGCCCAGCCTGAGGCCGTTCCCTCTCCTCCTGTCCCTGTTCCCTGGGAGCAGAGCCCGACCCCCCCGGCTGCCCCCTCCTGTCAGGGACTTGTGCAGAGCCACAAGGGCCCCCCTGAGCCTCCTTTGCTCCAGGCTGAGCCCCTTTCCCAGCTCCCTCAGCCGCTCCTGGGGCTCCAGCCCCTTCCCAGCTCCGTTCCCTGCCCTGGACACCCGGAAGCAGCAGAAATGCAGAACTAGGAACTGCGCTCGGGACCCAGACAGGAACAAGCTGAGAGTCTGCCTGGAGAGCAGCAACCTTGTCTTTCCTGTGGGAAAGTGCCCCAGTGGGAAAGGCCCTGGGGGTGCTGGTGCCAGGGGCTGGACACGAGCCCAGGGGTGCCCAGGTGGGCAAGAGGCCCCTGGCACCTGGGCTGGATGAGGAATTGTGTGTCCAGCAGGAGCAGGGCAGGGATTGTCCCTCTGTGCCGGGCACTGAGAGGCCCCTCGAGGGCTGTGCCCAGTTCTGGGTCCTGCAGGAGAGCCCTGGAGGGGCTGGAGCATGTCCAGGGCAGGGAACGGAGCTGGGAAGGGGCTGGAGCCCCAGGAGCGGCTGAGGGAGCTGGGAAAGGGGCTCAGGCTGGAGAAAAGGAGGCTCAGGGGGGCCCTTGTGGCTCTGCACAAGTCCCTGACAGGAGGGGGCAGCCGGGGGGGTCGGGCTCTGCTCCCAGGGAACAAGTGACGAGAGGAAAGAGCTTTAAGCTGGGCCAGGGGAGGCTCAGGTTGGACACCAGGAGGAATTTCCTCCTGGAAAGGGTGGGCAGGATTGGAAGCGGCTGCCCAGGGAGGGGGTGGAGTCCCTATCCCTGGCAGTGTCCAAGGAAGGCCTGGAAGTGGCACTCAGTGCTCTTGGGCTGGGTGACAAGGCGGGGACCGGGCACAGGCTGGACTGGCTGATTCTGGAGCCCTTTTCCAGCCCGAACAGCTCCGTCACTCCCTCTCACCGCCGTGCCCTCACACCGCCCTCAGCCCCGGCCCCGCACACCGGGGAGGGGGCGTGGCATAATCCCAAGCCCCGCCCCCGCGTGCGCGCGCCCGGTGCCGGAAGCACGAAAAGGCCGCGGGGGGGCGGAAGCGCGCGCGGGGCCGCGGCCTAAAGATGGCGGCGAAAACACAGGGAGGGATCCGCCTGAGCGCGGTGAGTGTGAGGGGGCGGCGGGGCCGCGGCCGGCCGGGGGAAGGGACCTGAGAGACCGGCTCGTTCCAACCCGCTGTCATGGGCAGGGACACCTTCCACCATCCCAGGCTGCTCAGAGCCCCGTCCAAGCTGGCCTTGGACACTTCCAGGGTCACTCCCTCAGCGAGGGCGGGGAGCGCCGGCTCGTCTTTCCGGGGGGACGTGGGGTCGGGGGCTTTCCCGTCCTTATCCCGCTTCAGATCCTGGAAAATTAAGTTATGTCTGTCGGGCTGGGCTGTGCTGAGGGGACGGTGAGGGCTGGGGGTGGGCTGGATGTTGGGGGCGGGATTTCCCAGCCCCTGGTGAGGGCCGTGACCTCTAATTGCCGACTTGTAACTTCAAATCTTAACTACTTTTATTGCAAGCGGCCTAATTACAATTTAACCCTAATTACGTATAAGGGGGATGAGTGTTCACGCAGTTAAATGCTGCTGTGTTGCGCTTTTCAGTCGCAGTATTGTTGCCGAGCCGTTGTGGCAATTGGTCGTTTCTTTATTTGCGCTGATAGAAATGAAGTTAAAGCTGCATTTTCAGATGAAACACGAGGGGTTTTTCCAAGTCAACGCCTCTAAACCTCACCTAGAGCTACACCTGCCTCATCACCTTGCTTACAAAATAGTGGAAGGAAGCAGGAGTGCTACGATGAGTAACTTAGAAAATATTTGAGTGAAAAAGGTGTGTTAGGATATGCTCAGCACTGCTGGAATTACGGAATCATTTAAGATGGGAAAGACCTCCAAGATCATTTGAGTCCGACCTCTGGCTGAAATTTTATCACCTAATATCAATTTATGTTATCTTAATATCAATTTATGTTGCCTTACTATCAATTTATATTACCCTAATAAAAATTGCCGTGATTCTAGAGATAAGCACTAAACATCATCTTCTTGAAGTTCAAAAATTGCATTTCGATTTTGATTTCAGGTCTTTAATTCTTGCGAGTGTTTAAAATCCACAGTCTGTGTGATATTTTATTAGAGCTGGGTTAGATAAAGAAGATTTTGACTTGTTATTACTTTTTGGACATGTTATTAGTCTTCCTGAGAGGAAAAAGTATCAATAATCAGCCTTTACCTCTGACAGTTCAGAGTTTAAAATCATTCTCAGGCTGAAATCACTTTGGCAAGCTGCACTCTCGGAGGTACAAACGAAACAAGATGCACTTGGTAACTTTCTGAATTATTTTTAGTCTGCTCTTTGGTTTTGTCTGTCGCAGGCACAACTGAGAATTTGCATTCAGTGGCTTTCCAGTGAAAGCTGTGGGTTTTGTAGGGGTTCTTTTTTTTTTTTTTTTGCTCAGGTGAAGCAGCTGGTGCAGTTTGGACCAGCTTTGTAAAAGGCTCTGTAATGCAGAGAATGTGGGGGAGAACTGATGGTCCCAGTTCTTTGGGAATATTGAGTATTTCCCATGGTTTCAGAAGCACTTCCAAACAGCACAGGCACTGGGAGGGCCTGGTAACTCATTCCCACCCTGGAATTTATCTCTTGCTGTTGCTCTGGCCATGTTTTTGTCCAGCTGAACAATGAAGCAGCTCAGGGAAGTGATCCAGGTTAATATTTTAAGAACGGTTTTTAATTTGGATCGGTCCCTTGATGTGGTTCATTGCACAGCCGTGGAACTGGGATTGTGTAGCTGAGAGGGAGAGGAGGAAGAATTTCAGGAACTTTCAGAAGGAATTTCTTCCTGGAAAGGGTGGTCAGGCCTTGGAAAGAGCTGCCCAGGGAGGTTTGGAGTGCCCATCCCTGGAGGTGTCCAAGGAAGGCCTGGACACTGTGGCACTCAGTGCTCTGGGCTGGGGACAAGGTGGGCATCGGGCACAGCTTGGGTTCAGTGGTCTTGGAGGGTTTTTCCAACCTAAACAATTCCATGAAAATGGCAGTGTTGTTCCCAAGAAGTTGTTAAAGAAGTGGAGGATAAACCAACGTGCATTTTGCCACTCAAATGCGTGGTAAGTTACTGCACCAATGCCGTGTAACACAACAAACGTTTATTATGTGCAAAACTCTGCAAACTCTGCAGTGGTTTTGGATTTGTGCACACCTTAGGATCTGCGAGGGGTGGCACAGTTCAGGTTTGCTTGGAAAACTGAAATTCCCAAAGCTGCCTGTCATTTTGGAGAGAGAAACTGCTTTCTTCCTCAGTGTTTGCTGGTTGTAACTGTAGGAGATGCTCTTCTCAGGACAGTCTAGTTTCAGATATGCCCAGCTGGAAGAGGTGGGACGTTTGAGTTGTATTTGGCTGCCCTTGGTCTCAGGAGGAAAAATGAAATTACTAAACAAAACCCACTTAGTAACGAAATATGTTTGGCTGAGTGAGCAAAACAGCTGGATTGGCAAAGTGAGTGTTCAGCAGGGGACCAGCTCTTACAGAACCTCAATTAATTACGAGCTAATTAAAGTGGTGCATTGATGAATGAAGTGGAAGAGGACAAATGGACTTAAATACTTCCTGATGAGTTCATCAGGAATTAGGGAGTGGTTGCTGACAGCTGGATTGCTCTGGAGGAAACTACAAAACTGATGGCTGTAAACCACTGTTCTTCTGTTCTTTACTCTGGTTTTGTGTCCTTGTTTCAATGCCTGGCATGATGTAGGCCAGGCTGGATGGGGCTTGGAGTATCATGGTCTGGTGGAAAGTGGCCCTGCTTGTGGCAGGGGTTGGAACTGGGTGATCTTTAAGGTCCCTTCCAGCCGAAAGCATTCTGGAATTCTGTGATCAGGTGGTGCTGTCTGCTCTGAGATAACTTTCCCATGAATTTCCTGTGGGTTACTTGCTCACCTTTTGCTGAGGGATGGGAGATATTAGAGCCAAGACCCCATTTGTTCCAGTTCCCATCTTCCAGCCCTTCATATACCTGTTAAAATTCCCAGTCCTGTGGACCACCTTCCAGCTTTTCTCAAAACCTCCCTCAAGCAGTGATCCAGAGAATAGCAGCACAATTCCAGTGATGTTGTTTTCAGAATTCCCAGTGGTTCACAGCAGTGAAATGAGGGCTGTGGAGCTGTTGTGTTACACAGGCAAGGTTTTATTTCTGTGCACAGAGAATGATTTGGTTCACAGGAGAAAAAGGACATTTACTGGTGATGATGCCACTGTGGGTGACACTGAGGTTCTTTCTGTCCTTCCTCAGCATTGTCTGATGGTCAGGGGAGGTGCTTCTTCCTTTTCAGAAGGAATTTCTTCCTGGAAAGGCAAGGCCTTGGCAGGGGCTTCCCAGGGAGGTTTGGAGTGCCCATCCCTGGAGGGGTCCAAGGAAGGCCTGGACACTGTGGCACTCAGTGCTCTGGGCTGGGGCCAAGGTGGGCATGGGGCACAGCTTGGCCTGGCTGGGCTGGGAGGGCTTTTCCAGCCTCAGGGATTCTGTGAGATTCCCAAGTGTGAGCTGATGCCTCTGTCCAAACCACAGTCAGGACTTCTTGCCAGGTCCGTATTGCTGAGATTCCAGTGCCAGCAGTGAACCCAGCAGGGAATCCAGCACTTCCAGCCTCCTGTGCAGCTGCAGTTGTTCAGTGTTTCAGCAGATGCCGGTCCCTGAATGTACATCCACGTGGTGGGTTGGGATTTTGAAATGTGTTTTTGTTTTGCCAAGGAGGGATTTCAGGTGGGCAGAATCCCACCAGTTGTTTGTTGTGTGTTTTGATCACGAAGCTTAGAGGCCAGCTTTGTGGAAGTGAAGAGGATCACCCAGGGATCTGAGGATTCCCTGAGCTCCTGTGAGGCAGAGGGAGAAATCCAAAGATCCTTTTGCCCACGTGCCATGGCACGTGTGAGGTTTCCATTAATAGCTCAGAGGAATTTTCTTGTGGATTCAGAATTACTTGGAAGTATCTGTTGGGGGCACCCTGGCTTAGCCGGACTCGGTGCACCAGATTTTGTAAACCCAGAGCTCTGAAGCACAGATGGCAGCGAGGAGCGTGGTGTCTGTTCCCACTTGTGCTCCACGAAGAGCAGGGATTAAGTTGCAGCTGGAAGTGTGTCATGTGCTGCTGTGACCTGAGAATCGACGTGACGTTTCTTGACACTCTTTGTTGCTCTGAACCAGGGGTGCTGCTGCTCCCTCTGCCTTCCTCCTGCTCTGGTACCTGGTTTGCGGCTCTAGGATTTGCTTTTAGCATCATTTCTTTTCGACTTGGAGCCTTGAAGTGGTTGCTTGCTTTTATTTGCACTTTATTTTTATTTACACTTTATACCGTTGTAAAAGTGCTTGTCAGTGAGGAACTGTAAAAATTAAGTACGGATGTGTACTCAGTATTTCAAAACATCTTTCTGATTTTATATATATAATAATGTGGATTACGTTCTGGTTTTTGTGTAACTCAGTGGTACAAGGGCTGTTTTCAGTGTTATGTGTTCATAGGTGCTGCTTTTTCTGCCATCACCACAGCTCTGCCAGCGGGGCTGGAGCAAATCCGTGCAGGGGGGTTTGTGTTAAAGGCCTTGTGAAAGTGTAACCACAGATTTCCTCAGTGATAATGCAAACACAACTATCAGTTGCAGCAGTTAAAATTTCTCCAAATGCTGCGTGGACAGGTCCTTAACTTTTATGGATATTTAGTTCTGGTTTTCCTAGTCTTGAAGTGAATATGTGTGAACCTAGGCTGGGAATGCTTGGCAATGCTTTTGTCACTAAGTTACATCCCATAAAGAAGTGCTTTATTTGCATTTTTCTCACCTAGTTCTGGTAGTGGCTGTGCCTTTGCTTACGTAAAATGTGGGAGATCCAATTGCTAAAAGCACAAAGCACCCCTTGAGAGGGTCTCAGAGGTGATTTTGGTCACTGTGAGCACAGACAGTGACCCACGGAGGGTACTGGGTGCTGCTCACTCTTGGCATTAAGTTTGAATCCTTCTGGTTTAAGATGTGAGTTTTTAACATCTGAGAGCTTCTGTTACTGGGTTTAGAACCACAGCTTTGATGTTTTCTGTAATCCCTGGCATCATTATATAGTAATAGTTCCCTATATTTTTATAAAGATAAAGACTGTTAGGATGACAATGTAACCCATGCTCATAATATGCTGAGACTGCTGGTTTTCCTCTTCAAGAGCTGTATTAATGTTCCCTGCCAATATCCAGAAATAAATTCAATTACAGCCTTTTGGTAGGGTTGTCCAAAACAGCTTCATGTAATGTTCCTTTATTTAACAGGCCATTTTCTGCCTTGGAGAGCACAAACTAATGCCCTTGCTTGTGGTTTATTCCAGCTGTGCCCGAAGTTCTTGCACACCAATTCCACCAGTCACACCTGGCCCTTCAGTGCAATTGCAGAACTCATAGGTAGGTGATCAATAGCTCGAAATAATTTTTGTTTCTTGTTACAAACCCTTTTTCCTTTAGGTAGTGGAAGACCTGGCTGAAGATCCTCAGAGCTTTGCTCTTTGTTCTGGTCCTGTTATCTGCACCATTCCCTTCCGTTCGCTTCCCAAACCTTCCATTCCCTTCCCACAAAAGAAAAGAGGGATTTTACAGCTGGATGAGGCCAAAGGTGTCCCAAAGGAGGAAACCAGCGCCCTGTGGCTGTGGAAAGGACTGGCTGTTTTGGGAGTAAAACATGTTAAATCATTTCAGCTCTTTTAACACTCCAAATACTTCGAAACTTTCAGCGGTACCTGTACGTCCTCTTTTGTGATGCTGCAATATGTTTTACGAAATATTTCACTGGGATGATGCAATTTGGACTTCAAGTTTGTAGGAAGGAACCTGCCAAGCTGTGGTTCCTTTTAGTGGCTTGAGCTGTTTTGTGTCTCTCAGTTGAACCTGCGGAACAGGCAGTGAGACAGAGGTGCTATCACATCCCACCCCTCCTCCCCCCTCACAAATCCCAGGGGGATGAGGGGAAGAGATGGAAGAAAGCGGTGCTGGGGCAGCTGAGGCTGGGTCTGGCTTTGCTGCCGGCAGTGGTTTGTGGTGCTCTGGTTTCTGTTTCACTCGTGTTCGGCTCTTTCACATCCTGTAAACAGAAAGTTGAGTCTAAAGCATTTTGCAGTTCCCTCTGTAAGGGCTGGGAGAAAGTAAACATTGCACCAGCTGCTCTGCAGGCAGGAAATGAAACTGGAACCTTGCCTTGCTTTCATTTTCTGTTCTCATGTGAGCTGCTCACCTCCAGCTACGCTTTTTGCCTCTGTGTTGCTGCCATCAGTAATCTGGGGAATTTTGTGTTGGTTTCGGTGAGGTTCTCCTGGTTTGGATGCAGCTGTTCCATCCTAACATTTTAAAATGTGTTGGCACTTAAGCGGGTGAATTGTTGCTGTTCAGTCTCCCACCCTGTTTGCTCTCCTTGCCCTCAGACAATGCCTACGATCCAGATGTGAGTGCCAAGCAGATCTGGATCGACAAAACCGTCATCAACGACAACATCTGCCTGACGTTCACGGATAATGGGAATGGGATGAACTCGGAGAAGCTGCACAAAATGCTCAGGTGGGCAACCTCTTTACCTGTCTTGTGCAAATTCCAGCTCCGGTTCTGGTACTGCTCAGCTTATTCCTGTCTCTCATATCTAATTCACTAATTTTGCTCATAAGCTCAGCATTTCTGAAGGTAAGTGAATATCCAGGTGAGACTCCAGAGCAGAGAGATGCTACTAAAGCTTCCCTGTAACTTTGTCAGGGAACTTTTACCTCATAATTTCCTTTTATCCTTTCTCTCAGCATTCCCTTTATGCTGTGGAAACTCTGTAGTGCTTGCTAGTGGAGATAAGGAGAATTCAGACTTTTTTCTTATTGCTATCATCATAATCATTATCATTATTATTAATTGCTTTAGTTCAAGTTAGTGAATGAGAAAAGAAGGGAGATTCAGCTCAAACCCTTGAAGTATTAATAATAGAAGGTATTGTAGAAAATTTAACGAATGATAATGTGAATTGTCTGTTTATCTTTAAATATTCTGTAGGGTTGGAACTGATTTTTCTCTTACTTCTACAGTTAACCAAGAGCTTTCTATCCAATTTCTCTTTTAGTGTAAAAAACTGCCCTGCCTGCAGATTTAAATTTGAGCAAGCTTGAGTTCAAACTGTTACTTTCTGCTAAATACCACAGTTAATAGCTTCCTAAATTCCATACGGAGTTCCCTGTTTTACTTTTCCACGTGATCTGGAAATGGAAATGGAAAACTTGTGGATCAAGCATTTTCTAGGAAGTGGAGAGGGGAAGAAGACAGGGTTAGGGGCTCTTTTTAGAATCCCATAAGAATACTTTTACACCTAATTCCAGACAGATGATATTGCTATTCCATACTTAAAAGCTGGAAGTGGATTTTCCCAAGTTTTTGCTGTGTGGTTTTAGCAGCGTTGTCCAGGTGACTTTTAGGATTTAATTGTGCGGGAGTCCCTGACCTCTGAAACAAGAGAGAAACTCGCTGGGTTACGTAATGTGACAACACATCCACCTCTTGAACTCTCAAGTTTTCCAGGGATTTTTCCACTCTGCTCACGTTTCCCATGTTTCAGCTTCGGCTTCAGCGAGAAGTCGGTGATGAACGGCCGCGTTCCCGTGGGGTTGTACGGGAACGGCTTCAAGTCGGGATCCATGCGCCTGGGAAAGGATGCCATAGTCTTCACCAAGAACGGGGAGACCATGAGCGTGGGGATGTTATCCCAGACTTTCCTGGAAGTCACCAAAGCAGAGCATGTCATGGTTCCCATCGTGACGTTCACCAACCAACATATCCTTTCAGCGTTCCCAGTGAAAGGTTGCGGGCGCATCCCAAATTTGGGGGATAACGTCACCCAAAGGAAATCCTTGTCTGCTTTCATGGATGTTTATATCAAGATTCTCTCCTTGGAGAGGAGTCAAAAGCCAAAAAATTCAGTGAGATGCTATAATTTGTTAAAACCTTGAAGTTTGTAGGAGCTCTGAGATGTGGAATGAGAAGCTGGGAAGTGAGTCCAGAAATTCCCTCATTTTTTGGGATCATCACTCCATTCCAAGTCCCTCTCCTTAACGCAGCGCCCACGGCAGATCAGTGATCCAGCAGAATCCAAGAACAGCCTCAAGGCCATCCTGACACATTCCTTGTTCTCTACTGAGGAGAAATTACTGGCAGAGCTGGATGCCATCATGGGGAAAAAAGGCACCAGGATTATCATTTGGAATCTGAGAAAGTAAGAGAAATCCAGTCTCTTCTCTCTCATCAACTTTACATTTTCTTTCAGTGTATGCAAACATAGAAGGGTTTGGGGGTTTTTTGTGTGTGGAATAACTGGAAGAAGGCTGTGGGTAATTAAATAACTGGGAAGCTGGGCTCAAAGTCTATGGATAATTCCTCTTTTTTTCCATCTTTGTGTTACCCTGGCTCCACCACAATACCTCCCCTTGTATTTGCTTTGTCCCCCTATAATTAATACATTTTTCCATCTTAATTCTTAAGAGATAAAAACGACAAACCAGAATTTGACTTTGACAAGGATAAATACGACATCAGAATTCCAGAAGACTTGGATGAAACAGGCAAAAGAGGCTACAAAAAACAGGAGAGACTGGACCAGATTGTTCCAGAAAGTGATTATTCGCTAAGGGTACGTGTTGGAGTTTTAAAATTGGGTTTCTTTTTGGAAGCTGGAGGGTGTCTGTGTTTTAATTTTAATATAATGTCTGTTTTGCAGGCTTACTGCAGTATTTTGTACCTGAAGCCAACCATGCAGATCATCCTGAGGGGACAGAAAGTGAAAACACAGCTGGTTTCCAAAAGTTTGGCCTTCATCGAGCGGGATATTTACAGACCCAAATTTCTCAATGTATCTTTTAATATTTCCATTGCTGAGCTGAATTCTGTGGCTTTTTATGGCTGGATTCTGCTGGGTGTGTTGCAGTTATATTGATGAATTTTGGGGGGGTTTTTTTGGGTTTTTTAAGTTATACTGAAGGAATTATCTCAATATAAGAAAGGAAAGTTCTAAGACCCACTCAGAGTAACTCTTTATTTTTTGTGTTCCATGAGATTCGCCCCGTTTTTCCTTAATATCTGCTAAAAGGCCAAAACAGTCCGAATTACTTTTGGATTTAACTGCAGAAACAAAGATCATTATGGAATAATGATGTACCACAAAAACAGACTCATCAAAGCTTATGAAAGAGTTGGCTGTCAGCTAAAGGTAAGAAACTGAGGCTTCCAAATATTTTGACATCTTGACAAATTTCATTCAAACGCTGATTTTTAAAAAGAATACGGATGGAAAATAAGATATTGATGTATACTTTATAAAATCACCTTTTTTGTGTGTGCAGCAGTTAAAAATTATATTAAATAGTTTGGTTTTGAGGCTGTTTGATACAAAAATACGGATCTGAGCATATCTTTCAGGACAAAAAGAGGGGTGGAACAGAGGATTTGTTACTTAGGGGGTTTATATCAAGATTCTCTCCTTGAAGAGGAGTCCTAAGCCAGAAAATCCTTTTTACCCAATGTAGATGTAGTTAATAATTACCTCCAGCAAACTCTTGCAATATTGGCATGGAATTTGTGTTGGTTTTCCTGATAAACCCCAATTCCTTGCAGGCAAACAACATGGGTGTGGGTGTTGTTGGGATTATTGAATGCAACTTCCTAAAACCAACTCACAACAAGCAAGATTTTGACTACACCAATGAATACAGGTATTTTTATCTGCATCTTCTATCCCATATCATCATCTCCTGGGAAATACTTGATAAAGCTGCTTCTTCAAATGGGAAGAATAAAATTTTATGGTGTTCTGGCCAAACCTGGTTTAAATGCAAACATTTCCTTTTAGACTCTTTGTTGTCTGCCCCCTCTTTGTCTCCTTCCCTTTCCTTGTAAACATTTTTCCCACTCCACTTATCCATACCAGCCTTGTTCCCATGTGTTTTTCTGGATGTTCTTTTGTGGCTGTTTAGGATGAGGCATTTTCCATGTGCCCAACAGTGCTTGTAATGTGGATATGGAAATTTGTGATCCCTGAACCATTTCCCGTGTGAGTTCCCTTGGCAGAGGGGCAGGAATTGGGAATGCCCTTGGCAGGCACAGTGAGCAGGGAATGTTTTCCACTTGCTGGGGTTTTTTGAACACTTCACATGAAAGGGGGGGTTTCCTCAAGCCCTTGGGTTTGATTTGCCTGTCAGCACCCCAGGAAATCTCTGACTTGTGTCCAACCAGTCTGTCCAAAATATAATGAAATCCATATCCAGACAAGTGGGGAGAATCACAGGATCATTAAGGTTGGAAAAGACCTCCAAACCTTTGAGTTCCTGGACATAACTTTGGGATGGAGGTGTGAGTTAATCTTACAATTAAGTTATAATGAACCAGGCTCATCTGAGGAGAGTGATTCTGCCCCAGCTGCTTCTTCAGCAGCAAAACAGCTTCTTCTCTCTTGGCTTCTCTGTGCTTTATCAGCTCCTGGTCCCATGGAGTTCCCATTCCTGCAGGGATTCCAGCAGAACCTGGCTGTGGTGTCTCCACTCTGCTCCACCCTCATCCCTCTCAGCGTGTGCTTAAGGTGGCTGTGTTACCATCCAGGAACAGATTCTCTGCATTCCATGCAGGAAGCTGCAGCTGCATTTCACCTCTAATCCCAGTACTGTTATAATTTCTGTTGCAATGGGAATGGAACTTCCCAGCTTTCTCTGATTTTACCTCCACGCTTGGAATGTGGGTGGACACAGTGATACCACACTTGAAGAATCTTCTAGAAAGGTTTTTCTGCCAGGAGTGCTCCAGGCTTTCAAAAGATGTTTTTGTTTTGGGCTGGAAAGTTGTGAACCTGATGTAAAGGTGCTCTGCACTTCTTCCCACGCCCGAAAAGGGATGTGATTTGGAATGTGATCCCATCCATGCATCCCTGCTCGTTTCTGCCCTTCTGGTGCCTCCTGGCTCAGCAATCCCTGCCTGGGGTTCAGAGGTGACCTGGATCCAAACTCTCTGGGTCACACGAGTTCACTGCACAAACATTTGTGTTGGTTCAAGGCCCGGGGTGGTGTCAGGTGTTGAGACAAGCCAGGGAGGGCTGGGCCTGGTTACTCATCCACTGGATTGCTCAGAGGTGAATTCCACAGGCTGACAGGAGGCTGTCCTCACCTCCAGCTCACCTGTGGGCTTTGTTGTTGTTCCTCACCTCTCCCTCCTGTGTGTGCCAGCTCTGGGAACCCCCTGAGCTGCACGATGAGCCCGGAGCAGGAAACAAAGCTAAAAATTAACCTGGGTGAGACTGGCCAGCTCCTCTTATCAGAGTGCAGACTTTATATCCCATTGAAGTGATCGAATGTTTGCCAGCTCCTTGTTGGAAAGTTGGACATCAGCTTAGAGTAGCCATGAACCTGCACTTGGGATGTACAGGGAGAGCCAGAACCAGGGTAAGGTGCTGGATTGGTTTTGTGCTTGTTTGAATTCTGTGGTTGAGGCTGAACTGGTGAAGCCCCTCCAGGGTTTGCTCTGTCCATGAACACTACTCTTGATTTCAGCCTTTGTGCTCTCACCTGTATTTCCAGGAATTCCTCTGCTGACAAACATGACTTCAAGACAATTCCTCGTTTCTACAGGTTTCTAAATAAAAAAACCTTTTATAAAAAAAAAAGGAAAAGCTTTTAGGAAAGGTTTTTTCCCCACTGTTGTGCAATTAGAAATATTAAAGTGGCTCATGCACTTATTCTGTCACTGGAGTTTATAAAGCTTCTTTCTGGGCTAGAATTGGATTATTCAGGGTGGTCTTTCAATTCTTTTCTTTGTAGACTCACGATAGCAGCACTGGGAGAAAAGCTCAATGATTACTGGAACGAGATGAAAACCAAGAAAAACGAGGAATATCCCTTAGCTCTGCCCGTCGAGGAGATCCAGTGAGTCCCACTGTGACAGCAGAGCCCTGAACACACTGTCACTGCTTTATCTGACATGAGAACACTGTTCCATGTGCAAGCCCTGATTTATTTTGGTTTTTACCCCAGGAAGCAGCCTGACCAGACGTGGGTGCAGTGTGACGCGTGCCTCAAGTGGCGGAAGCTCCCGGACGGCATCGAGCACTTGCCGGAGAAGTGGTACTGCACCCTCAACCCTGACCCGCAATTCCGGTAAGGACACGGGCCAGGGACACCCCCCTGCGTGACCCTTACTGATCACCTGGGAGCAGCAGGGGTGTTCAGCTCTTTCTGTTGTGGGTTTTTTCCTGTCCCCCTGCCTCCCTCAGGAACTGTAACGTGCCAGAAGAACCAGAGGATGACGATTTAATACATCCGACATACGAGAAAACCTACAAGAAAAAGTGAGTTCTGGAGATTTTTACAAGGGACTCAACACTAAAAACTACCGAGGAGAGCAGTGCAGCAGTTGGGGTGAAAGTCCAGCTCCCACAGGAATGTAGCTCCATAGGAACTGGCAGTGTGGGAGCAGTTTGGGATGTGTAACTGTTAACTTTCAAAGTCCACGTTGAAGCAGCTCAGTGTGGTTGAAAAGTTGAAAAGCTCAATACATTGATTGAAGAATAAGAGTTCTTAGCTAAGGTGTATGACAGAAATGGATTTGGGTAATTGGAATGCTGGCTCACGTTCTAGAAATGAGAGTTTGGGGTTGTTTCAATATTTTAAAAATAATCTCAGAGGGAACTTCTTTGAGGTTAAGCTAACTTCAGGCTGTACAAACTTGAGGTTGCTGAGGAAATTTTCATTCAATAAACAGGAATACTTTGATTATTGTATCTAGCTGAGATGAGGAGTATTGTGTTTGCTTTCAGAGCTTAGATTTAGTTTCTATAAGGAATGAACAGTTTGAAGCTAAGCTCTTAATTTATATTTTTCCCTTGCTGCTGTGCAGAGACAGGGAAAAACTGAAGAGGCGACTGGAGTACAGCCACCAGGTAACTCCTGAAGCTGCCAGGAGCCTGCCCTGGGTACAGATGTCTGCTTTAACATCCACTTTTACTCTGATGGCTCTGCAGGATTTGCTCACCACCCAAAATCCCCTTTCTTTGCTGCCCAGTGATGGAAAATCCACCATTTCTTTCTCCTTAAGAAAGAGTTTGAGAGGGACAAAGGTCTCTTGCCAAAACTAGAAGAGATGTCGGTCACTCGTGGCTGCTTTTATGGCATGACACCCAATTCTTGAAAGGGGATTTGTTGGAGAGAGAAGTGGTGAGGATATGAAAGCAAAGATGCCCTTAAAAGTGGGGATCTCAGGGGATGGGGATGGACAGAGGTGGAACAGCTACACTTGTGCAAGGAGACACTCAAATTCAGATTAAATCCAGACACAGATCAAGGTGTTTGATGGGAATGTCTAGATTGTAACTCAGAATCAAATTTTCTAAGTGTGGTTTAGTTTCAGTTGCATTCAAAGTCAATTGCTGACCTAAGATCATTTCTGGAGAAGAGATGCTGCATGTGCTGTTTTAACCTATTTATTTCACTTTATTGTTTCTTTGCCATTAGATCTCCCCCGGTACAAAATTTCTAAATTTGAGATTTTGAATTTTTTAATTTCTAAAAGTGAAATAATTGCTCATTTTGGGCAAACTAAGTGAACCCTGAGCATCTTTCCCAGGGATGTCTGTCCTGGAGTTTGTGTCTGATGGGCAAACTCCAGACAGAGGCACAGCTTGGGAAAAGCTCTTGCCTGGGATTCTGCACAGCACTTTCAAATGGAAAACTGGGATTTGCAGTAGTCTACTCAGCCTTTCTCATCCCAAAATCCTGAGCCTGGGTTCAAGGAGGTACTTGGATGTTTAGATGTCAGAATTTTACGTGTTGGTATATAAAGAACTGCTTAAATCTATCCTGAAGAATCTACTAATATCTGTTTATTTCCATTCTTAACTTACATTGTCTTATAGATCAATAATGAAATATTTTTAAAAACATCTGTTTCTTCAAGTAAAGACTTCAAAACATTCTCAGCTCCGAATACAAAGGAAGCTCTTCCAAGGTTACTTTTACCAAAATCATCAGATGCTTCTGTTAGAAGATCTCTGCCTATTTTAATTAAAGTATCTTCCCCTCATCTGGATCCTGACAGCAGGTGAGTGGACCTGTACAAAGGAGATTCCTTTTTATTTCTAAAATTAATAACTTGTTAATGAAAATCATGGTGTTGGGGGCAGCTTCAGCTGTTAAAATTCCTGTGGGAATTCTGGGAGCATGGGAAGCTCCAGGTTAAAGGGACCTGGAGACTTTGTCAAGTACAAAAGTGAATGCAACAAAATGACTAGGAGCGATTGTCAGCAATTTGTCTGCTTAGGAGCGGAGTTTGTTATCCACACTCCACGGGCTGTTTTCCTGTGGGGATGTTCCTGGGAATACTGAGTCTGTTTCAGAATAGTGTGGGAGTGTGTGGATGGCAGGCACTTGTTTGTACAGGAATTTATTCTGGCTACACAAACTAAAATCCCCTGCAGGGGGACTTCGCTTTCTAGCTCTGGAGTGGTAGTTTTTGAACAGTGCTCAGAGAAACACTGAACGTGGTTGGAAACAAATGATTTGCCAGCATTTGAGCAATAAACTGATTATTTTAATGTTTTCCTCCTCAGTCTCAAAAGGAAGACACAGAGTTGTGCGACACCTGTGTCCCTAAAGACACCTCGGCTCGGTGACAAAACGTTCAACAACCACGAGGAGGATGATGATGATGAAGACGTCATCATTTTAGAGGAGAGCAGCACTCCAAAGCCGTCAGCAGATCCTGATGTTCCCGTGGTAAAAACGGAATGTATCAATTTGGATCAGGAGGAGAAGCAGAAGGAAAACTGTCCCGTGGGAGAACCCTGCAGTGCAACCACTTCCGAGGCAAAAGGTGAACAGCTGAGCTCAGCAACACAGACAGAGCTCCCAAACCTGGTGGTGAAAAAGGAAGAGGTGGAAGACATCCCAGTCCAGATTCCTGGGGCGGGGATGGAAAGGGAACAGCACAAGGTGAATGGTGTTCCTGAGACGTCTGTAGAGATGGAAAATGAACTGAAAAATCAGCTGCTATTATTGAGCAGAGAAAAAGAAATGTACCAAAGCAAATGCGAAGCGTTAACCAAACAAGTGGAAACACTGGAACAGCAGCTTTTGGAGATGAATAATAAATATGTAAAAAAGGAAATGTGCCATCAGGCAACGGAGACAGTTCCCTCCTTTGGAGAAGGAAATGCTGACGGGAGGAGTTTGGCCGAGGTGACAGCTCTCTATGAGCAGGCCTTGGGGGAAATAGCAACGCTCAAGGAGCAGTGCAGCACCCTGCAGAACCTAAAGACTGAGTGCAGCAAATGTGCTGAGGGCGAGAGCAAGAGTGAGGTGGATGAGATTGCTGTGCAGCTGGATGATGTTTTCAGGCAGCTGGACAAGTGCACCATTGAGAGAGACAGATACAAAAGTGAGGTATGTCTGTTAAAACACTTCTAGCACTTAAAGGAGCTCTATTTTTTACTGCTTTTTCATAGCACTTCTAATACACAGTGTTTTGAGTAGTTTTGATGGCTTTATTTTTATTTTGGTTGCCAGATTGAAGTCCTAGAAGTGGAGAAGAATCAGATGGCCTGTCAGTGTGAGGAGCTCAAGGCAGAGCTGGCACAGTTAAAAGCTTCAATCCCACAGGCTGTAGCACATGCAAATGGTTCTACCACCAGTAATGTAGAAGACTCTGTAAATTTTTCTGATGGAGAAAGGTATCAGTTTTGTTCTTTCTAGATGTTATTTCAAGATTTTTGCTTGTTGTTGGTTGTATTTGAAATGTTTTGATGAAGGTTATGTCTGATAATTGTATAATAAAATGTGATGCTTGGAATTCTTTTCTACTGCCTTTTGTGACTCCTAACTAATGTTGGTTTTTTTAATCAAGTGATGTTTGTGATTTATGATGTATTTGTGTGAGCAGGATTGGCCACTGCACAACAGAATGTCAGACTGATACTTCTTAAAATGTCCAAAATGTTGTAAAATTTCTAAACACAACTTGCAAACCAAGGAGAGTAAAGGGAGGCACAAAAGAGGGCGATCATTATTTCATGCTGTGTAATGAACTTCACTTTGAGAATCTGTTTTTCTTTCTTGAATCAGCTGAAAAGAGTCTGGGTTTGAAACTTCACTGTCAGAACTCCTTGGCTGCAGGCAAATCTTGTGGAATCGGGGTCCAGGGCATGTCTAGGAATTAAAGAAGGGTTGAGACTTCCAACTAGAGAGCTTGCAGCTCTTGGGAAGTGGGAATAGCACTCAAACAAAAAAAAAGAAAAAACAGAGCAGGTGGCAGCAGAGTGAGCTGAGGTCCCTGCCAGGGGAGAATCCAAAGGGGGAAGCATCACCTGTGATAAAAGGGGACTCAGTTAAAGGACCATTTAACCAAATTGATCCCTGGGACCAGATGAGAGGCATTTCAGAGGGAGCTGGCCTTGTAGTATCTCCAAAAGTTGACATTCCTGGAAAAATGCAGTTGTTACACCCATATTTAGGACACCCTGAGCTCCATCCTGGCTCCGCAGCCTCAATCCCAGGGAAAACATGGAATAAATCTACCTGGAAGCCACCTGCAGCCCCCTGAGAGTCAAAAGGGAGTAAGGACAACCAGCATGGGGTGACAGAGCAAACTGGGGATCAGCAGCAAGGCCAGGAATGGAAAAGGCTTTTGCACCTCAAGTCCTGTGTCCAGTTCTGTGTCACTTTAAAAGAGCATTGAGGGGCTGGAGAGTGTCCAGGGAAGGGAACCGGGCTGGGAAGGGGCTGGAAAAACACATCCTGGCAGGAGCAGCTGAGGGAGCTGGGGAAGGGGCTCAGCCTGGAGCAGAGGAGGCTCAGGGGGGACCTCACTGCTCCCCACAACTCCTGACAGGAGGGGCAGTGAGGGGGGGTCGGGCTCTGCTGCCGTGTCCCAAGGGAAAGGAGGAGAGGAAATGGCCTCAAACTGCACCAGGGGAGGGGCAGGTTGGAGATTGGGAAAGAAAATTTCCCTGGCAGAGTGGTGAGGCCTTGGAATGAGCTGCCCAGAGAGGTGGTGGAGTCCCTGTCTGTGGGAGTGTTCAGGAGCAGTCTGGATGTGGCCCTTGGGCACAGGGTTTGGGGCGATGGACTGGATAATCCCAAAGGTCTCTTCCAACCCTGAGGATTCTGGGATTCATGGCCTGGGTGACAGAGCCAAATGACCTCAATAAATTCCTGATGCCATCAAATTGGAGGGAACTCAGGAGGGCAGAGTTCCCTCAGAGTGCTTCTGAGGGGCTTTGACAAATTGGACAAATGGGCTGGAAAACGCCCCTGAAAATTCCACAAAGGCACCTGGGAAGTGCATGCAGGAGAACGAGCTGGAGCCAGCTCCTGGGAAAGCAGCTGGGAGGAAGGTGCCCGGTGGTGCTGGGGGAGTGGCAGTGCAATGTTAGCCAGCAGTGCACTCTGCTGGTGGCACAAACCAGTGCCTGCTGGGCTGGCCAGGGCCCAGCCAGGGCTGGGGAGTGGCTCCTCCCTGGTGCTGGGCACTGGGAGACCAGCCAGGGGGTGTTGGATCCAGCTCTGGGCTCCCTGCAATGACACTGGCAGAGGGTGGCAGGGGAGTGGAGAATGAGCTGGATAATTTCCAGAGACCCCTTTCAGTCTTAAAGAAGAAACTTACCCACATTAAAGTTGATCTGTCAGCATTAAATTTTATTTTTCCTTATAGCTCTGATTTGTGTTTACTAAAAGAATTAGCAAATAAATGCAGGACTTGGAAGTAACTTCCCCCACAAGTTGATGGAGATATGGCAGCACTGGGAGAACTGGTTATGGAGATGATAAAGGATCTGAGAGTAGAAGGAGTTGGGCCACGGAAGGGATGGCTCATGGCAAAACAATTTGATCAGGAAGAGGACACAGCAAGGACATCCAGGAAAGAAACCAAAAAAAGGGAGGCACGGCCTTTTCCCTGGACTATAACTCTTACTTCCTATTTATATTTTAAAGCCTTTGGACAAACTCCTCCTTCTTGCCTTTTCCTCTCTTCTTTTTCTCTCCTTTTGTTCCTGTGGGTTGTGGTAGTTTGGGTTTCTAAATGGATAAAAATACCAGGATTTAATACTGCTTTGAGAAATAAAGGTGGTGTGGGGTAAAGAATTGTACCAATGCTTATTCAGAAATACTTCTAATGGGAATCAGTTTAGTATTGGTTTGCACCTAAAGGAATAGTCACCTTCCAGCTGATAACTAAAGAGAAGCTTGGAAAAACTGGTAGATTTAGAAATAATCTTGATGCAGTTTTACCTGCATCCATTTTTTGTTGGTTTATGGGAGTCATGGAGCCTCTCCAGTCTGGAATATCAGTCCAGCTTTGTTAGGTGAAGGACTCTGAACACAGAATTCCACCTCCAGCTAATCTTGTCCAATTCTCTCTCCCCAGCCTGAAGCTCCGCTCTCTCCGAGTGAACGTGGGACAACTCCTGGCCACGATCATGCCCGACCTGGACCTGCAGCAAGTGAATTATGACATTGATGTGGTGGATGAAATCTTGGGGCAAGTTGTAGAACAAATGCATGAAATCAGCAGTACTTAATATCTCAATGTTTCAGCAGAGTTTTATTGCTCTTCCATTATCACCTTTAGGTTCCAGATTGTAAATAGAGCTGCTTCACTTTATATATTTGACATAGGTGGATCCCTCAGTGTAAATATTCCACATGTTTAGCTGTTCACTTCCTCTTCAAGGAACACTGTCAATACTGACCCACCCTGACGTACTTAATTAAGGATTTTGCTTTGGAAATGTATTTGTAATTAAATTTGCAGATATTTTTACTATTAGGAATCTTAATACTTTTCTACAGACACCTTTTCGTTGACTTTGGATCTTATATAAGCATTAATACCTGTGAGTATTTCCTCTTCCAAAGTAGTGGAATATCTTAGAAATGCAAAAAAAAAAAGAACCTCCTTGAGTTCCTTCCCAGAGCTGTTGTATCCCACGGTGTTGTTCCATTGCTCCCAGCAATGTTCTGTGTTGCATTCATGGGACAGAAATGTAAGTAGTAGGTGAGAATTTGGGCCATATGGGGAATATTTGTATGTTGCTACCAAAAGAAGGCTTCTTTAAGGGTTTTATCCTGAAAACTGGTGATGGACCAGTTGGATGGAAGCACTTGGAAAAGGAGGGATGCTTATTTATCTGTGGTGTAAACCACAGAGTGAGCTAGAGCTGAAATGTTCAACTGCTTTAGACAGTTTTTATTATAGGAAAGATAAGGGAATTCCTCTTTTTCACATCTCCCCCTTTAGAGCTGTGTGCTCTGAATCTTCCCATTTTTCCATGGTTGTAGGAAAACCTGGAAGGAATGGTACCAAGAGAAATTCCCAGCCAACTGCAGGGGTTTCTTTCCAAGTCACTGGGAGTGACAAACTGGGTGGCAAAGACAGCAAATCCATCTTTTTCTCTGTGGTGGGACTGGTCACCCAAAGAGCCATCCAGAAAAATGGGTCTTGCTTCTAAAAATAAAAAATAAATTTAAAAAATCATTTAATTAGTGTTCAGTATGTTAATTCTTAGGAAGTATCCTTTTTTTTAATTATTTTTTAAATAAAGCCAATATTGTTGGCTTTTGCACTGCTACTGTCCTGAGTTAATTCCTTGGTGTCCCTTTTAGTTGTAGTTCAGTGGAATTCTTTCCATGGACAGTATTTCAATGGAAGATCTCTCTCTATGCCAATAAGGGGAATGCACTACTGTTGTACTTTATAAAGGAGAAATTGAATGTTTGATTTGGGAAGAGGTGGCTGTAATATAACTACGTATGACTTTTGCAAAGTTTATATTTCCCATTTCTTGGTGTGTAGCTTTTCCATTTCTTAAACATTATTTATTACGTTTCATCAGACTGTAGCTGAATTTCTTGTAGACAGCTGGCAAAATAGAGCACATGTCTATATTAAAAATGGCAAGTTTACAATGTACATTTACACTTTGGACAACGGTGGACTTATGGAAATGGTTTCTATTTACTTGTTAAAATGTATTTTTTGTAAAAAATAAAAAGATATAAATCTGAGTTTTCAGGATCTCAACTTGTGTTTGTTTCTAAATAAACCCCGTTCAGAATGGCTGAAGTGTTGGGTGTTGGGAATGGTACGGGAATGTCCTGGATATGGAAAAAGCAGTGCTGTTATAATCCAAGGGGTGTGAACGGGATGGAGCTGAATTTCAGGAAGTTCTGGTGTTGATGCATGGATGTGCTTCCCTGCCTTCTGCTGCAGGAGTGGAAGTTCACCAGGCATGTGGACTTGCACCATCCTGGCTTCCTCAGGCAGGTCCTACTGCCATGGAACTCCTCATGACTTTGTAAAAAGAATTTTGAAATCCCCTCTTCCTACACATCGTTCTCCCTCAGCTGGAAAGAGATGGATAAGGAAGGGGTTGGATGGTTGCATCCAGAGGGTTGTGGTTCAGGGCCTGGAGAGCAGGATCGGGGATCCCTGGGGTCTGGGGGTTTGAGCACAACAGAGATGGGTGAGGAGAGGACTTAGTTCACTAAATGGTCCCAAACACTGCCAAAGGAGGGAGTTCCCACTGGATATCTCACCTAAAACATAGATGGCGAATAGGAAGGTGTTAATTCCAGACCTACATGGAGGGGAAAGGTTTGGAATGAGCACAGCACAGGGCAAGATTCCACTGTGGAGACGGTGGGAAAAGTGCAGATGCAACACCAGGAAGGTGCCAGGCTTGGTGAAGCACATCTGGGTGACCTGTTTGGACAAAAATTCCCACCATGGCAAACTGGGGGAAGAGGAAGCAACTGCTTACACACGTGCCATCCCAAGTTGGGAAGGGAAGGGCAGCTGGAGCCAGGCCTCATCCCTCTGTGGGGACAGGCTGCCACCTCTGCCGTGGCTGCCCTGCGCAGGGACCTCAAGGGACACTCAGAGCTGTGGCACAGAGGTGGGGAGTGTGGGGGAGACGGGACCACAGTCCCCCAGCCCATCCTGGGCTTCTCTTGCAGCCCAACAGCCCCGTGCTCGGGGTGTTATTGTCCCCGCTCAGGGTGGCACAGGAGGGCACAGCCCCTGTGGCCCCAAGCCGGGTGGCTCCTGCCATGGAGCACCGGCACAGCACAAGGCTGGAAGGATCTGAGCATCCTGTTGGCCCTGGAGCTGCTGCAGAAGCTGAAGAGGAGGGCCCTGGCACAATGTGGAGCCAGAGGGACCTTTGGGCTGTCCTGAGGAGAAGACTCCAGAATTCAAGGATTGTCCAGAGAGTAGGAGGACAATGACAGTGAGCTGTGCCACGGGGATGACAACAAAGAGCTCTCCCATGGGAATAGAAAGGCTGAGAGAATTGGGATTGTTCAGCCTGGAGAAGGCTTTAGGGTGACCTAATTGTGGCCTTCCAGTACCTTAAGGGAGGTGGCAAGAAACGTGGAGAGAGACAATTTCCAAGGGATGGAGTGACAGGACAAGGGGGAATAGCTTCAAACAAAGAGAGCAGGTTTAGATTGGATATTAGGATGAAATTGTTCCCTGGGAGGGTGGGCAGGCCCTGGCACAGGGTGCCCAGAGCAGCTGTGGCTGCCCCTGGATCCCTGGCAGTGCCCAAGGCCAGGCTGGACACTGGGGCTTGGAGCAGCCTGGGACAGTGGGAGGTGTCCCTGCCATGGCAGGGGGTGGAATGAGATCGTCTCCATGTCTCTTTCCAACCCAAACCATTCCATGATTCCATGATATACAATTAAATCTTTCTTCCTTCTCTGCTGCTTCCTCGCCTGCTGTGTGAGGCCGTGTGGGGACTGGGGAGCCCTCAGAGCGCCATTTTGGGCTCCAACCCCCCTGCCCAGCGGCTCTTCTTCCCGTGGACAAGAAGTAAAAGCAGAAGCCATCTTCTCACGATGTAATTTTTCATTATTTTTACGTTTTCCAGGCAAAGGGTTTGCATTTGAAACAGGGAAGTCTGCGGACACGTTACCCTTTTAAGACTTTTACATATTTACACCCGTCAAGCACAGCAATGCCTGTGAAATAAGAAAAAAAAAAAAAATCACTCTTCTGAGGAAGTGCGAGCATCGGGCTTTTTTTCATTTTAGATTTATTCCGCTGTTTTAGTGGGTTTTTACGTCCAGCAGCCCCTGAGGGCTCCTGATGCGGCGCGCGGGGCGGGCGCGCGCATGCGCGGGGCGGGCGAAGGCGGGAGCGCGCGGGAGCCGCGGGCGGGCCGCAGGTGAGGGAAGGGAGGGGGGAACTGGGCCGGGGGGGGCCGCGCCGCGGTTTGGGGGTTTGGGGGTCTGGGGAGCGGGGTTTAGGGTCGCCGNTAGGGTCCCCGGGGTCTGGGGAGCGAGACTGGGGATCCCCGGGGTTCTGGGAGCGGCCAGCGGCGCCTCTGCCCTTCTCCTGTCCGCGCCGGGCCGCCCGTGCCCGCTCGTTGTTTGGATTCCTGACGGGGTTGTTACCCCCCAAAAAAGTTTTTCCCTCAAGTCTTAAACCGATGCACAGAGCTTGATACCGTCTTCTTGAAATCCCCAAACAGGAACTTTAGCTATAATAATCACAACTTTTAGAAACAGCCTTCCTCAAAGCATCCTGTCAGTGGCTGCAGTGCAGTTCCAGGCTCTGCCAGCGGTGCTTGGGAAATCTGCACAAAGTTTGGCCGCCGGAGCCGTAAGGAGCAAGAACTGATGTGGGGTTTGCTCTGTTGTCTCCAGGAAACATGAAGGTCATCACCTGTGAGATAGTGTGGCACAATAAGGAGCCGGTTTACAGCTTGGACTTCCAGCATGGAGCGGACGGGAGGATCAATCGCCTGGCCTCGGCAGGGGTGGACACAGCCGTGAGGGTGAGTTAAACCCGGCGGGGTCGGGTCTGGAGCATGTGCAGGGTGTGCGGGTTTGTCATCCAAAATACTGCGTTGGCTTTGTTATCCAGAATATCGGGTTATGGGCAGGTACGTGGCCACGGGGAGTGGATGGTTTGGGGGAAGGATTTAAGATTGTGCAGCTGTCTATAGAATTATAGGGTGGTTTGGGTTGGAATGGGACTTAAAGCCCATCCAGTGCAACCCCTGCCATGGGCAGGGACACCTTCCACTGTCCCAGGCTGCTCCAAGCACCAGTGTCCAACCTGGCCTTAGGCACTGCCAGGGATCCAGGGGCAGCCACAGCTGCTCTGGGCACCCTGTGCCAGGGCCTGCCCACCCTCACAGGGAAGGATTTAATCTTGACATTCAATCTAAACCTACAATTTCTGTTTGAAGCCACTCCCCCTTGTCATTACATATTCTTGTAAACAGCCTCTGTAGCAGTTATTCCAGCTGTCTCAGATAAAACTTTCCCCTCCCCACTGGCAAATTGATTAATCTTCTTCCTTGATGGTGCATATGTTTCAAGGATTTTTTAATACATATTTTAGGACTAGAAAAATGTCGGTTTTCTTTGACATAAAAGATGCTCCCTAACAGGAGGGGGCAGTAGGGGAGGGTCGGGCTCTGCTGCCATGTCCCAAGGGAAAGGAGGAGAGGAAATGGCCTCAAACTGCACCAGGGGAGGGGCAGGTTGGAGATTGGGAAAGAAAATTTCCCTGGCAGAGTGGTGAGGCCTTGGAATGAGCTGCCCAGGGAGGTGGTGGAGTCCCTGTCTGTGGGAGTGTTCAGGAGCAGTCTGGGGGTGGCCCTTGGGGACAGGGTTTGGGGCGGTGCTGGTGCTGCTGGGGTGGCACTGGATGATCCCGGCG
Source organism: Gymnorhina tibicen (assembly GCA_013399875.1). Classification (NCBI taxonomy): domain Eukaryota; kingdom Metazoa; phylum Chordata; class Aves; order Passeriformes; family Artamidae; genus Gymnorhina; species Gymnorhina tibicen. The sequence continues at coordinate 296,442 of VXAZ01002650.1, read as the reverse complement.
GTCTCTTCCCACCTTGATGATCCTGGGACATCACATCTTGTCCTCGAGAGCTGTAACACTCTTGTAACTAGATCTGGAAAGTGGAGAAAGGCCCAGATGGAAAAGCCATCGTGGAATTCCTGTCCAACCTGGCGCGCCACACCAAGGCCGTGAACGTCGTGCGCTTCTCGCCCAGCGGCGAGATCCTGGCCTCCGGAGGGGATGGTGAGAGCTGCTTCTCCTCTGTCTCATCCCAGATAATTTTGAAGTTAAACTAAATGAAATCCACCTGCATTCCATTTTGCACGAACAAAAAAGAGTGGGAAATAAAGCAGCTTCCTCTGATTTCTTCTACAGATGCTGTCATTTTGCTGTGGAAGCTGAATGACAGCAAAGAGTTGGAGCCGTTGGTTTTTCAGGATGAAGACGAAGCTCAGCTCAACAAGGAGAACTGGGCAGTCATTAAAACTTTAAGGTCATTTATTATTTGATGAGTTTGGTTTTCTTTTCAGTGTTTTTGCTTCCCCAGTGGCTTTTGTCATGTGATGCAGTCTGCAGTGTGTTTAGAACTTCACTGCTCTCTACAGTTTGCTTGCTGTAATGTTAATCCTTTTAAGTCCCTGTTAATGAGGCTCAGAAAAAGGAGGGAGAGGGACATGTAAAATAATCAGATGGTGACAGGACAAGGGGCAGTGCTTTTAAGCTGAAGGAGCAGTTCCTGGCAGCTGCTGAGGTTGATGTGAGAAGAGTTTCAGAAGTGCTTGAATCACCAGCAGGAGCCTTTATTTGCCTTTGTTTTTTTTTTCTTTTTTAACCTAAAAATTCATAAAACTCGTGGTTACACGTAGCTTTTCATTTTCAAATGAATAATTGGTTTCTCCTGCCTTCTAGAGGCCACTTGGAAGATGTGTATGATATTTGTTGGACCTCAGATGGAAATTACATGGCATCTGCTTCTGTAGATAACACAGCAATCATGTGGGATGTCAATAAAGGTAAATGCTGCAGGTATCCCTTGGAATTCCAGACCTGCTGGAAGTGCCACATGGCATTTCCCCTAAAAAGTTGGAAACATCTTTTTTTGTGACTGGTTTTTTGTGTGATTTTCTGGGCTTGTGAGGCCGTGCTAGAAATAGATATAAAATATTCTCAGGCCAACAAAATGTACACACAAGTAACCTGTTCACCTTGGAGTATTCAGGAAACGACTTCACACTTTTTTCCCCCCCCAAACTCTTGCACAAATATCTTTTATATTCCTTACTCTGCTTTTTGGTGTTGTGCAGCATGGCCTCAGCTCTGTTTGTGTCATCCTTCTGGAGAGCTGTTTATTTTCTTTGAAACTTCTCAGCTTCTGGGATTTCTTTGCAAGAAAGCAACACTTAAAGAGTAGGAAAAATCCCACCTGGGACCAGTATTCAACAAAGTTATTTCTAAAATTCTCTGTAACTTTGTCTCATCAATGTTTTGGCTCTGAGACCTTCACTTCTGGAACATCAGTGGGATCAGAGAGCTCCTGCCTTTGCTTATCTGAATTCTAATATTAATCTAATATTAATTTCAATTAATTATTCAGTTTGTAGTGAACAAACCTTAAACTGGCAGTTGAAAAGCAACTTTTTCTGATATTCTTATCAGCCATCACCCAATGAACACTTTCACGTTTAAAAAATTATTTCTCTACATTTTGAAGCGTTTTTTGGTCTTGTGTTATTTTTGCAATGTGCGGAAACACGTTTAAATTTATGATCTGAAAGCTGTTTGTAATTTCAGGACAGAAAGTTTCAATATTTAATGAGCACAAGAGCTATGTCCAAGGAGTAACCTGGGATCCTCTAGGGCAGTATATTGCAACCCTGAGTTGTGACAGGTGAGCTGTTGATCTGAGTGTTTTTCCTGAATATTCCTTTTGCCAGGAGGATGAATTAAAAGGAAGCCTGCCAGATAAATAGGAGGTTTTGTTTTATTCACTTTGTTCTGCAAGCAGGATGATGTGAAAGTAAAATTATACTTTAGTTAATTTTTTTTTTGCTTGTGGTAAATAATTCCTGAAGCCTCTCTTAACAGCAAATAAACTTCTGTAGGAATTTTTCTTTAGGAATTAAGTTTTCATGTTATTGATTATTATTGATACCGGTTGTATCATAAGAGACCTGCATGCTCGTGTTAATGAGCTGATAAATTCATCCTGGGGGATGGAGCAGCCTGGGATAGTGGAAGGTGTCCCTGCCCAAGGCAGGGGTTGGAATTAAATGATCCTTAAGGTCTCTTCCAGCCCAAACCATTCCATGATGATATGACTGATGGCGATGTAGTTAATTGTTTTTAAGGTGAGTTCCCACTCTTCAGGAACCTGCAGTGCACGCAGGAACACCCTGGCAGTTCCCTGTTTCCTAGTTCCCTCATTCCTCCGTAAATCCATGTGCTGGAACTTCCCAAACCTTATGGAGTCCAGAATTTGCCAGGGGTTCATTGGTTCTTCAGTCATCACAACACGTCCCTCTGGTGGTGTCTTGTGAGGAGAATTTTAATTAGTGTTTATTTGGTGGTCCAGATTTGTATTTATATTTTGTGGTGCTGACTGAGAAGGGAGGTCCTGGGCTTTTTTGTGAAACTTGGGGTGAAAGGAAAGGCTGGGAGAGCTGGGATTGTTCAGCCTGGAGAGGAGAAGCTCTGGGGTGAGCTCAGTGTGGCCTTGCAGGGCCTGAAGGAGCCACAGGAAACATGGAGAGAGACAATTCCCAAGGGCTGCAGGGCCAGGAGCCAGGGAATGGCTTCCCAGTGCCAGAGGGCAGGGCTGGATGGGATCTTGGGCAGGAATTGTTCCCTGTGAGGGTGGGCAGGCCCTGGCACAGGGTGCCCAGAGCAGCTGTGGCTGCCCCTGGATTCCTGGCAGTGCCCAAGGCCAGGCTGGACACTGGGGCTTGGAGCAGCCTGGGACAGTGGGAGGGGTCCCTGCCCGTGGAACTGGCTGATGTTTAATGTCCCTTCCAACCCAAAGCATTCCGTGATTCCCTGCTGGCTGACTCTGCTCTCCCACCCAGGGTCCTGCGAGTTTACAACACCCAAACCAAGCGAGTGGCCTTCAATGTCACCAAGATGCCATCGGGATCAGGAGCTGAAGGAGAGGTGCGTGGTTCTGCTGGGGCTGGAGACTCTGCTGGGTGCTATTTTATATGAGCTTTCTATTCCATGAAACCAAAGGATCAAATACCTTCCATTCAGATAATTCCTGTGTCCCAGAATCATCAAGGTTGGAAGAGACCTTCGCGCTCATCCAGTCCCACCATCATCACCCCGAAACCACATCCCCAAAATGTCTTGCTGATTAAAGCATTAACACAATCCCTTAGTTGTAAATGTTCAAAATAGTGTGGAAAAAACCAGTTCTTAACAGGAAAAACTTCAAACATACCTGGCAGTAGCTGTAAGTTTATTAATGGATGTGACATAGCAATAATATTTTCAAGTTAACAGCCTGGAATTTTCAAGAAGGTCGTTAGATTTTTAAGAAAAATATGAATTAGGGATAATTTAGGAAATTCTAACCCTAACAGGGAAAACAAAGAGCTTTTTTTTTCCTCCCAGCCAGTTCTAAGCGATAGTAAAATAACACCTCCAAGCTGGCTATAACTTTACTAATTCCTTCTATTCATTCCTTTTCTTTTTGGGGGAAAACATTTGTAACAGTTTTATAGGGACTGAAGAACAGGCCTGAGAGCAGGCACTTTGCCATGAGAGAAGTGCTCTTTCAACCTCTAATCCTGGGGTTGAAATGAAATGCCTGAGGAACACTGGGTGTTAAATAATGTTGTTCTCCAGGTTATGACTATTTTTTGATGACTGGTTTAAGGTGACAGCTCTGGGAGTGTTTTGCTTTGCAGCTGAAGGGGGATCAAGGACTATTTTTCTTAGCTGTGAAGAATTTATAGCGAGGTTGAAGGAGCCATGGCTTTTAAAACGTTTTATTTGAAAAGTTCCATCGGGCTGGATTGTCCGAGGGGATGTTTTGTCTTGCTGGGATTCCAGCTGGCACATTCCTGGCCCTTCCCACAGTCCTGTTTTCCACGTTGCAGGCGAGGAGCTTTCGGATGTTTCACGATGACAGCATGAAGTCGTTCTTCCGCAGGCTCAGCTTCACTCCTGATGGCTCCTATCTGCTTGCTCCGGGTATGGGAACATGTCCTGCCACTTGGGTTGTGGCACTGAGGTTGGAAAAGATTCCCGAGGTTGTGGAGTGCAAGCTGTGCCCAGTGCCCACCTTGTCCCCAGCCCAGAGCACTGAGCGCCACAGTGTCCAGGCACTCCTTGGACACCTCCAGGGATGGGCACTCCAAACCTCCCTGGGCAGCTCTTGCCAAGGCCTGACCTCCCTTTCCATGGGGAAATTGCTCCTGGTGTCCAACCCGAGCCTCCCCTGGCCCAGCCTGAGGCCGTTCCCTCTCCTCCTGTCCCTGTTCCCTGGGAGCAGACCCCGACCCCCCCGGCTGCCCCCTCCTGTCAGGGCCTTGTGCAGAGCCACAAGGGCCCCCCTGAGCCTCCTTTTCTCCAGCCTGAGCCCCTCTCCCAGCTCTCTCAATCTATTGTGTTCTAGTTTGAATGTTCTTCAATATTTCCAACATCTCAGGGATGCTGATTTATCCTAATTAAGCCATTCCTCATTCTCCTTATTAACTCCACAATACTCTCCATTAACAATCCACAACATCAACTTTCTCCAGTGATAAAAGTGATATTTATGGCATTTTGCTGAATAAATTCCAACACCAGAGCTCTTAAAATAGAAATGAAGGATAATGAGTGGTTTCTTTTGACTGGTCCCTCTTTGTTTGGGTCCTTCCCTCAGAACATTCTGCATTCAGAGTAAAAACAACCCTGCAAGGAGGGATCAGTTTGTGCCTGTCCAAGCTCTGCTTTTATTGATGTCTGGCAACATCAAAAAGCAGCTGTGAGGAGGGAAGTGTATAAGGGAAACAAAACCAGCACTAAATAAATATTTGGGATGCCTTTTTAAGTTGTATTCGGGTTGTATGGCTTTTGCCCAACTGACAAGCCTGATTCCTGGGAATTAGAATGTTTATGGACAAGCCTAATTCCCGGGAATTAGAATGTTTATGGACACAAGGTGTGTGCTCAGGAGCTCTCTGAGGTGATGAGTAATGTTGGAACCTTTGTTTTTGCAGCTGGCTGTGTGGAATCAGGAGAGAACGTTACAAACACCACCTATGTTTTCTCCAGAAACAATCTTAAAAGGTAGGGTTTAGTGACAGAAAAATCTGGTTTTATTAAAAAATAAATAATTCCAATAGTGCCAAGTCTGTTTTCTGAACTCCTGGTTCTCTCTGAAGGCCCGTGGGTCACCTGCCCTGTCCTGGCAAGGGAACTCTGGCTGTTCGCTGCTGTCCTGTCTACTTTGAGCTGAGAGGAGCATCTGCTAAAGGTACTGGGAGGCTTCAGGGAGTGGGAACGCCCAGCAAATCTGGGAAAAGATGTGGCTGGTCACTATTTTACGCCCCAGCCTTTTAGCATTCCTCTAAGACAGTGCTGTACCACATCTTAGAAGTTGTTTCCTGATTCTGAGACCCTGAGTTCACCACGAGTCCCTTGTGAGTAGCTTTTGATAGGGTGGATAAATGTTCCTTGGCCTCTCAGGCTGCAGAAACACTGTTAAATATTTTTCTTGAACTGTTAACCATTTTGTGTTCAAAATAAATAACCTGGTTTAGCACCAGAGGAGCAGTCCAGTGAAATAATTCCTCTTAATCTCAACTGCCCACATCACAGGGACCACTGGTGTTTATTCAAGGAAGTGGTGCTGGTGTTACTGGGCAGAACAGGAATTCTGAGCTGGGGACAGGATTGTGTGAAGTTGCACAAGAATTTATCTGGGGACTGAAACCCAGCCTTATTGTGGGCCCATAAGTGTTTATATTTTAACAAGACTGACATTACTCAGGTGAAAAGGCAGAGCTTGGCTCCTTTCTTTAAAGGTTAAATTCGGAGTATTCCTTACAGGATTTACCTGTTCTATTTTCATCGTAATTTTAGATTTTAGTCCTGCAAAGGTAGGAGATGAATGTCTGCAGTTGGTCTCTGTAGCTTCTCTAAAGGGAGACTTTAAAGTTCATATAAATACACTGCTGCAAAATATAGGACAAACTTTACAAAACAAAACAGTAGCAAGCCGGAGGGAGAAAGCTGCCAATTTTTCTTCAACTAAGAAAATAAAGTAAATTTCAGACAACAGAAATGTTAAATTTTGCGTATTATACAAGCGCTGCCTTCTCAGTGTTTATCTTGATACTGATTGATGATGTAATTTAATTTAAATTAATGGCTAAGTGCACTCACTATCTTGCAATAAATACAAGAGAACTCTCACTGTTGATTTCTTTGCTTTCCAGATGAAATCAGTCCCAAATCCCCCCCTGCCCTTTTTAACCTGCCCTATCGGTTGGTGTTTGCTGTTGCTTCGGAAGATTCTGTGCTTTTTTATGACACTGAGCAGTCCTTCCCCTTTGGTTATGTTTCCAACATCCATTACCACACCCTGAGTGACATTTCATGGTAAGGAATTGTATTCCGAAGATGTTTTGTGGGGGGGAAATGTCCTTTTTCCATGTCCAGGTTCTGTGCAGCACCTTGAGTCTTGCCTTGGGTTTGTATTTCATTTATGACACACACGTGGTCACTCCTCAGTGTCTGAGCAGCAATCCGCCCGTTTTTGCTCTGTAAATTAGAGAATTATGGCTCTTAATCAATTGGGTGAGGGTTGAAATAAAATCTTGGCCTCTTTGATGGAAAAAAATAAATCCCAAACAGGTCCAGCGACGGATCCTTCCTGGCCATTTCCTCCACGGACGGGTACTGCTCGTTCGTCACCTTCGACAAGGATGAGCTGGGAGTGCCCCTGAAGGAAAAGCCCCAGATCAATGTCAAGACTCCAGGTGCAGCAGACAAGAAAGCCAAGAAGAGCCAGTCCCACAAAGTGATTTCCCCAGGCTCCAGGCTGGCAGAGGGGACCCCTCCCAGCAGGGATCCCCCCCTCCAACCTCGAACCCCTGGCACTGCTGGCAAGGACCCGCCTTCCACGCCTGTTGGCATCAAAACCATCCCAGTGCCATCCTCAGAGGAGAGGAAAAGCAGCCAGGCAGCCAACCAGAGCAGCAAAGCCCCCCAGCCCAGGAGGGTCACCCTCACCACTCTGCAGTCCTGTTTCAAAACACCCAGGTGAGATTTATGGTGCCACTTCCAGTCGTAAATGCTGGGGGCCAAGACAAGCTGTGCTTGTGCTATGTTTAAAGGCTGAGCTTTGCACACCAATTCCCAGCCCTGGCTCTGGGTGGGAGCTGTCTTGATGTGGAGTTTTTTGTTGTACTGCAAATGAGAGGTCAAAACGTCTCCTAAATGTGGAGCTTTTAGGTTTCTGCCTGAAATGTGAGGCAGCAAATTCACCTGACCCTTTACAACAAAAGATGTCTGGCTTGGCCAGGAGTTGGACTTTGATCCTCGTGGGTCCCTTCCAGCTCAGACTATTCTGTGATTCTGTCTTCAGGTCCATTTTTCTGTACAAAAATGGTACCTGAAGCCTTCAGCTGCCAAGAACTATTTAAAGACCCTTCTGCCAAAGAGTATTTTAAGAAGTGAAGAGTGCAAGTCTAGACAGGCCCTCAGTGTGGGACTTACACCGTTGATTAAGTGACTTCCTGAAAGATCTAATTTTTTTAGAAATTGCCAATAATCCAGGTATTGATTGTATCAGGGCTCTGAGCACCCTGCTCCAGTGGAAAGTGGCCCTGCCCATGGCAGAGAGGGTTGGAAGTGGATAATGCTCCATTCACCTTAGAAAAAGAAGGAAAAGTGTGCAGTAAAATATATCTGAACTATTGATTCTATATGAATTAAATCTTGAAGTGAAATACTCATGGAAATGATGTCTATTAAAGCAATTTAACTGTTTCTGCTCTTTTAAAGGAGAATAAACTTGATTTCCTTGAAGCCAGATACCCCAACCTCTGCATATCCAGACCCAGCTCCTGTCCCTCCTTCTTCAGAACAGGAACATGGTGAGTTTTTGTGGCTCTTAATACCCAGCCAAGTCTTTTCCCAGTCAGTTTTTTTTTCCATTATAGATTTATGTTATAAAAAATTCCTCACTCTAATTGCAAATTCTAAAGCTTCTTCATTGTTTTAATGTGTTTGAAAGGGGCTTTTATGAAATGTTTTCTCACTGCTCTGGGGCAGCTGATTGTGACTGTCCCTACAGTTTGGTAGCAGTGAAACCAAGGATAAATTCATGGATGTGATGTTCTCCAGCTTTTAAAGACACTTGTACTTTCCACCACATCATGGTTTGAGGTGCTGGACTCTCTCAGACCAGGGTTGGGTTTTCTTAAATCTGGATTTATTCATTTGAAATGATTTTCCTGTCTGCTTCTTCCAGAGAGGCCATTGCCATCTGATGAGAGCCTCCAAACTCCCCCAGCACCAAAACGCTCCAGGACTGAGGAATTGTCCCCTCCTGCACCTGCTGGAGACCAAACCAGCTGTGATCCCAACAAATAAAGGCTGAGCAGACTCCTCACAGCCTGAAGTCAAAGCAGCCATGTCTGAGTGCATTTCTTTCTGTAAAAGTTCAACCCTCAACTCCCAGTTCAAGGTCCCTGCGCATATTTGATGTAGAGCTGTGAAGAAGCTGCCAGTAGAAGACACAGGTTCCAGGAATGTGGTTCTGCAGTAGGAGAAATAGTTGGGAAGTGACTTCAAGAATAAGGAAATCAGGGAAATCTGGGGATTAAAAATCCATCCAGTAAGCCGTGAGTCTCCATCAGAGTCCCTAAATCCACATTTACAAAGCATTATGTCTTCCAGTAACCTGTCTGGCAAAAAGAATGCAATGCATCCATAAGATTTGATGTGGTTCACGACCTAAAAAAAAGAGGAGATGGTGCCATTCCAGCATTTTGGTTTGTTTCTTCAGCCCTGTGTCAAACAAGGCTCCCCAGTAGCTGTGGAGTGGAGCTGATTCGCTCTGAACGCAGCAGCAAAGGTCAGGACTGAGATGCTGAAGCAGAAATGAGAAGATTTAACTGCAGGAAACAAGAAAGCAAAAGGAAGCAACCCTCTGAAGAGCTGCTGTGAGAGTGCAACAGCAGAAAGTTCTCACTTGTTTAATTTCTGGACTCAAAAAAGAAATGCAGGTGTGAGATTTTCCTGAGGCAGCAGGATTTGAGTGTGTACATTGAAATTTCCCCTTTCCTTTTTTCCCCAATAACTCCCTTACCCAATGAAACACAATCCAGTGGATGGGGAACTTCTAAAATTTCTTTTTTAGCATTTAATACTTTATAAAACCAGAAATGCAAATATTCCAGAAGTGACTTACAAAAGTCTCACAGGGAGGAAATATTAACAAACACCTCTGCCAGTCCTTCAGGCAAATCAACTCGTGCCTACAATTAAATTTCAACAATTAATGAGCAAAAAGTTGTAGGAAACTTGATGGGATCTTTGTTTTCTCACTGTGATGAGGATGGATCTTCATTAGACTTAATTAAACCTGGGTTTTCTTCTAGTGAAGAATTACAAGGAGTTAATTCTTACTTTCATTTCTCTGCCTTGCTCATAGATCTTTTAAAAGATTATATGTGTGTCCTGATTCTGCATTCTTGTTTTAATACTTATCCATTCCCTGGAAAAAACTGGTTTCTGTTCCTTCTAGAATTACATTTTGTAGTTGACTGAGGAAAATCAGTCCATGCCTTGAGAGCATTTCTCAGCTGGGAGGTGCAAAATGAAAATCCTGAAAGGCGACGTGGAGCTCCAGCTTTTCCATGGATGTCTTCAGCACCATTTTGGTGGGATAGGGGAGCAGCCCTGTGCCTCATCCCCAGTGCAAACTCTCCCTCCAAACCCTCTTTTCCATGGCTGAGTTTCTGCTCATTAAAATCCTCAGGATCTCTTGCTCCTCACCAAAAACACGTGGACATCCCAGCTTAAAATCCAAATATTTCCGTGAGCCACTGGACTGGGCAGGCCTCGCTCCGCAGGGATTTCGAGGTAGCTGCAGCAGGGGTTTCAAGTAGATTTTGCAGTTTTTCAGATGGGTTTCAAACAGATTTTGCAAATTTTTAGTTTGGTTTCAAGTGGATTTTGCAATTTTTTAGCTGGGTGAGGGTTCCTGATTGTCTTGGTCCTGAAAAGGCTTTCTGCAGTGTAATAATGGTGAATTTTGAGACAGCCAGACCTTGTGTTCCTGTGCTGTTGATGTTAAATTTTGCTGCTGCCCATTAAGCTGTCAATCTTAATTTATCTCATCATTAATTAACCACTGCCTTTTGGTCACAATCTGCTTCATCCTTGCCCATGGATTCCAAACGGACTCTGTATTTTATATGCACATTCCCTGTGTTTATATGAACTTTATTATCAAATAAAGAGCGTAAAGACCATAAAATTAATCAAGAAAAACAGACTTTTCGGGGAACTCTGTGTGTTTTCTGCTCTGGCAGATGCAGGATCCTGAAGAAGAGGCAGATAAATTCTGTGACAACGAAGTGTCAGGAATTAAAAAGACATCAGGGATATGATTCCACCGCTTCCCTGGCCATCCTTCCTTTGCCAGGAAGAAATTTTTCCCTAATACCCAATCTAAACTGGACACAGCCCTCGAGGGGCCTCTCGGTGGGGCAATTTTTGGCAGCCCCAAATCTCTTTAAGTGCTCCCTGTGCGCTGAAAAATGGAAATCCTGGGAGTCAGGCAGGTGTGAGATGCTCCTGCCCAGGGGGAGCTCCCGATCTTCTCTGGCCACGTGGAAGTGGGAGATTGTTGAAAAGGAGGAGGGTGTCCATGGAAATGGAGGTGGCTGGGGGAGGAAAAGGGAGAGGTAATTAATTGGATTGATTAATTGGAGCTGGGATGTGGAGAGAGGCTGGAGAAGGAGACAGAACTGGCGTGTGAGGAATGGGAGGGAAGGTGAGAGAGAGTTTGGTATCTTTGGGAATTCCTGTGCAGGAATCAGCCCGGTGAGGATCCTTCTTACCCAAGAATGCCTCATTTTCCAGGTTGGATTTTAGTTGGAGGCTTTTTATGGCTTTTTTCCCCCTCTGGGATGGGGAGGCTCTGAGTTTCTCAGTCTCCTGCCAGCAGGTGACAGTGTTCCCTAAAGCAAAGCAAACTGAGCAGAAACTCCTCTCTGCTCCAGAATTCCATCCTTCAAGGCATTGTTCATCATCTTTGCCTTTTTTTTTTGGTTTACAAACTGATTCTTTCTGGCTTTTTTCCACGTGGTGAAGAAGAAAATAGGGTTCTACAGGAAAGAATTCTTCCAGGAGGAAAACACAACGGGATGACTTTGGTCCTGAGGTGAACAGAGCACGGCCTCTCCTGCTTCACTCAGTGAATCCAAAGGTTTTTCCAGGAGGAACTGGCACTCCAGAGTCTGCAGGCAATGGGCCTTGGATTAGCCATGGTCCTGGCCTGAGGTGACACATTCCTAGGGTTGTACATCCAGCAGAACCCCTGGCTGTGGGAACAACCCACAGAGCTCCTGGCAGTCTCTACAGAGAGACTGGCGTGGATTTGGGGTTTTGGAGAAAAGTCCACTGAGGGAAGAGCATTCAGTGCCTGGAGGAGGTGACAAGAAAGGAGAGGGAGTGACAGGACACGGGGAATGGCTTCAAATTGACAGAGAGTGGGGTTAGCTTGGATATTGGGCAGGAATTGTTCCCTGGGAGGGTGGGCAGGCCCTGGCACAGGGTGCCCAGAGCAGCTGTGGCTGCCCCTGGATCCCTGGCAGTGCCCAAGGCCAGGTTGGACACTGGGGCTTGGAGCAGCCTGGGACAGTGGAAAGTATCCCAGGGGGGTTGGAATTGGACGATTTTTAAGGCCCCTCCCATCCCAAACCCCTCTGTGCTTCCCCAGGTATTTTTCCCTGCTCGTTCCAGACATTCCTGCTTGGGAGATCTCTCAGCCCTCACTTGGCAGCACTTTTGCCAATAATCTCCAAAGTAAAATCCCCACATTTGGTCCCAATTATCCCTCTCCCTGAGCAGCCCTGAGCCCCACACAGCAGCTCTGTTCTCTCTCACGTGTGGGATTTTGGGATGCTGCCATTCCCCTTCCAAGGGGACCTGGCAGAGCCACAGAGGGATGGGACTGGGGGTGCCGAGGCTGCTCCTCCTGCTTCCCAATCCCTCTGGGAGAAGCTTTTCCATGCATCCATCACCTTGGAGTCTCCCTGCAGGTGCTCCAGCACCAGCAGAAAAGCTGGAATGGGCAAAGTGGGAGCAGTTTTCCCTCTTGTGGCTGCCAAACTTCCAGCCAAGGGACACTGATACCGCTGAGGATCCGGCTGCTTATTCCCTCAGCTGAGAAATCCCAGGAAAAGCCACGGCCCCAAGGCCTCCAGGCCTGCAACCCGAGAGGATTTTGCCTCTCAGAGCATGAATAATTAAAAAGGTTCACAGATTTCTTTCTGTCTGGAAACTGGGCATAAATTGGGGCTCTTCCAGTGCCTGGGAAAACCTGATCCTGGTGCTCCTGAAAGGAGAGGAACCTGTTTGTGTCTTTTAAGTCATTGCCATTTTTTTCTGGGAGGCTTGGTTGGTGTTTAACGCCCCAAATCTTCGTGTTTGTGCTCCAGTTATTTGTATTTTCCACTTGAAACGTTTTTCCTCGCTGAGAGTTTAACCAGGAAAGCTCCATTTTGAAGGGAATTATTTCTCCGTGCATTTTTCCTCCTCGAGATTTGAGTTTTAAGCATAACGATGATAAATTCCGATGCTAAATAACATCAGGTTTTGTAAACTTCCCCCCCTTTCGGCCACCAAAAGTAAATAAATAAGCTGGGCAGGCATTTTTGGTTTGATTTCTGCCGAGCTGAAATGAGGAATTTTGGGAGTGTGGTGTGCCAAGGGAGCTCACTGAGTGCTCCTCCTGCAAGCCGGGAGCTGCAGGAGCCCGTGGAAGGTTTTGTTTTCCCTTTTCCTGGCACCCTGGGGTTGCACCAGCTGGATGTGCTCACGAATTAATAGCAGGGCAGGGGGGCAGGAGTGGATTTACCCTGCAAGGAGAAGGGAGAGAAGGTGTTGGCTGGGTGCTCCAATATTCTGAATTTTAAATCTGTAAAAAAAGCTGCGTTTCTGCTGTGGGATGGATTATTACAAGAAGGTAAAACTGGCAGCCAGGAACAGCCAAATCAGAGTTCCTCGCTTGGATAAGTGGGAATAGCCCAAACCAGGCTCCTGCTGGAATATTTGCCTGGATAATAGATGTAATAAAGTGCAGGAACAGGGATGGGTTATTGTCCGTGGCAATTATTCCTTGGAATGGGGAATCCTGTGTAGTGGGAAAGGGTGGGCATAAAACATATCTTTGGGGTTTTCCACCAAAAAAATTGGAGAAGTTTTTCCAGGACCTGAGCAGGTGGGATGGAAAATTCACCATTGTTTCTGTCCACTCTCAGCTTCCCAGAAGGAGGGAAGAAATCTTCCAAATAAATCACAGAATCATGGAATGGTTTGGGTTGGAAAAGATCTTAAATATCCAGTGCCACCCCTGCCATGGGCAAGGACACCTTCCACTGTCCCAGGTTGTCCAAGCCATGTCCAACCTGGCCTTGGGCACTTCCAGGGATCCAGGGGCAGCCACAGCTGCTCTGACATGGGCTGTGGGAATTCCTTTCCTTGGATTTTTCTTGTCAGTGTAGAAGAACTTGGTGTGATACTGCAGAGAAGGGATTATAAGAGAAAATGTAATAAAATCGCTACAAATCACAAATTATTCTAGCAGTCAGAGGAAAAAGTAATTCAAGAGCTGGAACATTAAAATTTCACTTTCAAGCCATATCAGATATGAAGAATATTGAAACTGATTTCTTGTCCTTTTTTTTTTCTTCCTTCTTGTTTCTGCAGGAAGAGGGGATTTTCACTTCTGGAATTTCTGCTTGGACAACTCAGGATGAATTTCGGAGTGAGGTTTTAAATACGATCTCTAAATCCCTGAGGATAAGGATCCCCGTGAGAGGTGTGGTGTCGCCTTATCCATTGTATGCGTGTTCTTGGATATAAATAATTTCTCTATTTATATCCTGGAACAGTAACAACTTCAAGCGTTGTCTCTGAGCTTTCACGGCAGGATCCAGGTGCAATCTGCTCTCTGCTGGTTAATAAATTCGGGCTCATGCCCGAGCCTTTGCCGGGAGCAGCCACATGATGGCAACATTGCTAATCTTTAACTCGGCTCATTGAGGCAGCTCCTGGAGCTGGGCTTTAGCTCAGAACAAGGTGAGGAGTTCTGCAGGAACGCTGAAGTTCTCTGGGATTTCGAGGATGAAATCTCTGGGATTTCTTTCATGGTTGGACTTGGAGAGGGACTTTTCACAAGGGATGGAGTGACAGGACAATGGGGAATGGCCTTAAGCTGAGGGAGGGCAGGGTTAGGTGGGGTTTGGGGAGGAAATTCTTTATTATGAGGGTGCTGAGGTCGCCCAGAGCAGCTGTGGCTGCCCCTGGATCCCTGGCAGTGCCCAAGGCCAGGTTGGACACTGGGGCTTGGAGCAGCCTGGGACAGTGGAAGGGGTCCCTGCCTGTGGCATGGATGGTTTTAAGGTCCCTTCCAACCCAACCATTCCATGATTCCATGAAATCAAACCACTTTACGAGACACTCTGTGGCTCTCAGCTCAACGTGGGCAGGTTTTTAAGAGGCAGGAGGGGAAAATGCCATTTTCCTCTTTTTTTCCTTTCTTTTTTCCCCCCTCTTTTCCTTTTTTCCCCCTTTATGAGCCGCAGTGGAAGCTGTAAAAGGCTTTTCCCTGGTGACAACCAAGCAATTCCTGAACTGGTGCAACTCTGAAACAGGAGAACAGGATCTGGCACTGCTGAAGGAGCTCCACCAAGTTCAAGCAAGATCTTCATTAATGCCCTCAGATGCTGGACGTGATAAATACAGGCGAGTTTTGGTGGAGACGGGAAGAAAAATGTGTCCTTCCAGCCAAAGTAACTCTCATCCTGACAAACATTTTGCTGGATTGTTATTTGAATGAATATTTAATAGAAAACATGCAACCTGCTCTAATAAGAGCACATTCATAATTTCGAGCAGGCGAGCCCTGTCCAAAATTCCCTTGGCTTTGCTCTGGGTAAGGAATAACTTAAGAAGGAAATGTTGGACTGCAGCTACTCTTGGCTGAAGGACACAGTACAGCAGGAACAGCTGTGGAAGCAGATTTACTGCGAGAAGTGAGGCTGCTCAAATCCTGACAGTACTTTGATTTTTTTCTGTTTTTTTTTTTTTAATGAAAAAGTCCAATATAGAGTTTATGACTTTTCATACAGTTATTTATTTTAGGAATAAGAGTGCTGCCAAACACAGCAGGTAGTTAATACCCAATTCAGACTGTGTTTAAATAGGGAAGGAGCTATTGGCTGCATCCTTTGGGATTCTGTGATTAACCCACAGGGAGCTGGAGCTGGCTTTTTCCAGAGGCTTTCAGGTGAAACATGAGTGGGAGTTGGCCCCCTTGGAGGGCAGTGAAGTTGGAGTCAGATGTAGCAGATAATTCAGCTCATCCTCTACTGAAATGAGCTTTTCCTTTGGACAGGGGAGATGGATCTGCTGGAGATAACCTGGAGCTGGGATGGAGATTCAATCTCTGCCTTGTTCCACACATGGATCTTTCCCGGTGAGGGTGGTGGAGGTTCTGGAGAGTCAGTCCTGTGAGGAGCAGCTGAGGGAGCTGGGAAAGGGGCTCAGGCTGGAGAAAAGGAGGCTCAGGGGGGCCCTTGTGGCTCTGCACAAGTCCCTGACAGGAGGGGGCAGCCGGGGGGGTCGGGCTCTGCTCCCAGGGAACAGGGACAGGAGGAGAGGGAACGGCCTCAGGCTGGGCCAGGGGAGGCTCGGGTTGGACACCAGCAGGAATTTCCCCATGGAAAGGGAGGTCAGGCCTTGGCAAGAGCTGCCCAGGGAGGTTTGGAGTGCCCATCCCTGGAGGTGTGCAAGGAGTGCCTGGACACTGTGGCACTCAGTGCTCTGGGCTGGGGACAAGGTGGGCATGGGGCACAGCTTGGCCTCCACGATCCTGGAAGTTTTTTCCAACCTTAATGATCCTGGGATTCTGTGACTCCTGTACTCAGGAAGGAGGGTCAGGGTGCTGTGCCCCAGCTGAGCTGCCCACGTGTCCTTGGTGTGAACTTTGAGGGTGACTCTCCCTGAGGATCCCATGCCAGGCAGCACTTTGGGACCAGCTCCGGAGGCTATGTGTTTGGCCCCTGCTGTTCCCAGTCAGCTCTGGCATCTCAGGCTGGTTTGGGGGATGAGAGGGCTCAGCCACATCCCAACCCACGAGGGACTGGGGGTCACTGGTTAGTGCTGAACAGTGGCCGCTTTTTAAAACCCCCGTGGTGAAGTTGGCAGCATTCACTGAACTCTCCGCTTTGTTTGGTATCCACCATAAAAACGAGGGACAACAATCCTTGCATCCCTCCTGAGTGTGCTCTGAGGTTAAATCACGGAATCACAGAATGGCTTGGGTTGGAAGGGATCTTAAAGGTCATCTCATTCCAACCCCCTGCCATGGGCAGGGACACCTCTCAGGAGGTGATGGAACTCATCAAGGAGAAAACAAAGAATACAACAAAGTTGGCCAAAACACTTGTCCAAAACGTGCTGCGGGAGGAATAGAGGAAACTTCGGCTGGAACTGGGGAAAGAGAAGCAGATCTTGCAGCAGATTGGGTCGACAGAAATTGCTACAGGTCTGGTCACACTGAGGGAAAGCTGGAGCTGATGCCCAGAGACCATAAAACCTCCAGAGGAAGGGAGGGAGTTGTGTCCATGGAGTGTGAGCTTCTCTAAAGCCCAGTATTCTCCTGTTTGGGCCTTGGAAGCAATGAGACATTCCAAAAGTTCTGTTCACGGCCCATTTCTGGTTTTATGGATCAGCTTGCTCGTGTCTGCCATGTAACTTCTGCCAGGAGGTACCAAACTACAGCTGGAAGACTCCAGATCGCTTTGGGATTCTGGGAGAGGAGGAATTTAGGCTGTGGGAGGACCCTGAGGTGCTGTCAATGGGGTCAGGGACTGGTGGTTGCACTGCATATTCCAGTGCTTGGGATGTGCTGCTGGACATGGGATCAGCACCACGTGCCGAGAGACCCCAAATGAGGATGTTTGGGATCCAGATTCCAAACTGGATCCAGATTCCAAGCACTGGATGAGTTGAGAACCGCCCAGAGCTTCACCCCAGGGCTGAGGGAGTGGCATTTCTGGTGGGGCATCGGTGCCAGGAGTTATGTGGGGGTTTGGATCCAGCACAGCCGTGTTTGTTACGTGTTCAGGCCACTAAAGGAACACTTGGATATTACTGGGGATGGAAATTCCTTTGCCTTGCTCCCACTCTTCTCCTGCCGGCAACTTACTTGATGGTTTGCCCTTGTAGAGGAAGCAAATACCAATTCCATAAAACTCTAGAAAACATCAACAATTGCAAAGCTGATTCCCTGAGTTCACAGTGGTCAGTGAAAGGAAAATACTTCACTAAACTGTCCCAATTTCCAAATTCTTCCTCCTCAACCTTCTTTAAAGAGTGAGGGGATTTAACGTGATCTAAATTCGCATCCACGATGAAACCCAAATCTGGTATTGCCTTGTCTGATCTTTGCCATGTATTTCACAGAATCAGCCAGGTTGGAAGGGGCCTTCAAGATCATCCCTCCCCTGCCATGGGCAGGGACACCTTCCACTATCCCAGGTTGCTCCAAGCTCTGTCCAACCGGGCCTTGAACACTTCCAGGGATCCAGGTGTAGCCACAACCTCTCCCAAGCAATTTAATCCTAACTCTGTTTTTCAGGGTTTATTAATACCTCTTGATTTTTGTTCTCCATGTTTTCCATGGGACGATAAAATGTGACCAAATAGAACAAAGAGGCAGCTCAGGGCAGGTGGAAGGCTGGGATTTCTCTGTCAAAGAGCCCTTTTCTCCCACAGAGAGCCATGAAAAGTAGCTGAGGTTCATTAGCAAGGCAGCTTAATTGAGCTGGAATTGCCAGGGATAGCAATAGTGGTGATAGCCCGAGCCTGGATGGATTTGAGAGCACCCCCAGTGATCAATACCAGTGATTATGACACTTTAAAAATAAAATTGCTTGTCCTTGACTCCAGTGGAAGGAAGAACTCCCTCACACACCCCACGGGCTGCAGCTGCTCTGCTCAATACCAAACACTTTGTGAAATGGCCAACAAAAGCCTTTCCTCGCCATCCCATCCCTCTTAGGGGGCAAAATCCCCCTGCCTTTGATTCTCTTTGCACTGGAGGCCTTTTAGTTAAAAGCTCTCTAATAGATTTGGGAGTATTGACAATAATAATGAGCTTATGGGTGAAACTGTGACCTCAGTGAAGTCAGTGGAGCCGGAATTCCAGCATTTAAATATCCACCCATCTCTATGAAGTCCACACGTGTGCTCTCAACAGGTCAAATCTCCGCATTGATTCACTCTGTTTATTCACTCCACTTTCTAACAGTTTGCTTACCAAACACCTTTGAAGTGTGAGCTGATGAAATTAATGTGTTTTCCTCCTGCTTAAAGCAGAAAATAAAATTAGCCACCTTTCCCCCCCAGGAAAAAGGAGGGAGGTTGGGTCTATGCTGCCTTTCTTGTCCACAGAGCATTTAAAACCCATTCAGATGTTCGAGTTTATGGAAAAGTCAGTAAAGGGTTAAAACAAAACTTCTGGTGCCATGGGCTGAAGAATTGGAAAGGATGATCTGAATTTGGGAATCAACACGTCCAGGTGCCCCTTTAGTGGTAAGAATAGGAAATATGGATAATAGGAATGTGGGGACTAAGCTCTATGAATAATTTTAAAGGAAACAAGTGAAAAAGAACATCTCTCTCGTGTTGCACAGCAAAGCAAGGCATGCAGGGAAGGGAAAATATCTTTTAGTGATCAAAGAAGGAAAGAGAAAAAGAGAGAGAGAGAAAGGGAGAAAGAAAGATAAAAAGAAAGAAAGAGAGACAAAGAGAGGAAGGAAGGAAAAGGAAGAAAGAAAGGAAGAAAGTGATGCCTTAGGTTTTAACTTTGTATTTTTTCAATCCTGTGCTGCCCAGTGTGTAACTCTGGAGTTTCTTGCAGCTCATGAGCTGCTCTCCTGGGCCAGACAGACACAACAAAACTTCTCTGAGCTCGCTGTCCAAGGACACTCAGACTGTCCCGGGCCCAAAGGTGTAAACTAGAGCCCCTAGAGAGGTGGAGAAATTGAAGAAATTACATCATTAGCTGAAGTTTTAATTGGCGAATTTATGCTGATATGCAAATGGACCAAACCTATAAAAGTGTGCAGAACTCGTGACTCGGGGTCCATCCTGGGGTCCATCTTGGGAGTGGCCTCTGGCTCCCCAGGGTGAGCCTTTGAGGGCCTTTCCAATAAATCCCTGCCTTTATTCCTTCACTCCTGGTCTCTGTCTCTAGGTAGCCACTCAAGGCATCAAAAGAAAGAAAGAAAAAAAGAAAGAAAAAGAAAAAAAAAGAAAAAAGAAATAAAGAAAAAGAAAGAAAGAAGTTGCTGTCACTTTTAGGTTTTAACATGGAGCAAGATCCACTGGTTACCAGCTCTGTGAAAGAAACTGTTTCCCTCTTTACTGACATCCGAGCACTTCCAGGTATTTTTGCCAGGACTTTATAAACTGTTCCCACTCCTGTCACGTATCCTGCCTGGCTGGGAGTTGCTGCAGTAAGAACAGCCCTACACAGGAGTATTCCCACCACACCAACACTTGGCAAGTGAATGAATTTATCAGTATATGGCAAACAACCCCCCCAGTGACCCACAGCCCATTTCCTCACTTGGAATTGTGCTCCAGCATTCATGGCTGTCCAAAGCCCTGGCTCAGGTTGATATCCAATCACTTGGCAGGATCTGTTACAATGGAAGTACAGGAAAAGCCCACGGAATTGCCCACCTCCATTGGGCTGAAAGGCATCCCAGAAATCTGTAATGGACTACGACCAGTTTGTCTCCATCTTCTCTAAGAAACCGGAAATCAGTTTGTGTCCATTCCCATTCCCTGCTCCTCAGGGTCCGTCACTGAGCTGTTTGCAGGGTCAGTGATCACAGAATTTGGGTTGGAAGGAACTTTAGAGATCATCCAGTTCCAACCCCCTGCCATGGGCAGGGACACATTCCACTGGTATCCTGCTCTGGATCCCAGCACAGGGAGGACGTGGAGCTGCTGGAGAGAGGCCAGAGGAGGCACCAGGATGAGCAGAGGGCTGGAGCAGCTCTGCTGGGAGGAAAGGCTGGGAGAGCTGGGATTGTTCAGCCTGGAGAGGAGAAGCTCTGGGGTGAGCTCAGTGTGGCCTTGCAGNCTATAATTCTATGAATATGCAGACCAGGCTGCCCAAGCCCCAGTGTCCAGCCTGGCCTTGGGCACTGCCAGGGATCCAGGGGCAGCCACAGCTGCTCTGGGCACCCTGTGCCAGGGCTTCCCCACCCTCCCAGGGAACAATTCCTGCCCAAGATCCCATCCAGCCCTGCCCTCTGGCACTGGGAAGCCATTCCCTGGGTCCTATCACCACAAATAACCAAAGTCAGGTCCCAGATCCCTTTTATTATCGTTGGTCTCAGCAAATTGCTTAGAAATTCCATTTCTTTTTAACAACAGTGGTGATGTTAACTTGAATCAATGCTGAAAACGCTCTGTCCCAATTCAAATCAACATGAAATAAAAGGCAGCAGTGATCAGCCACAAAAAGGAAAGTTCAGGGTGGAACCAGGGGAAATGCTGAAAATCTCCCAGCTCTGGAGGTGACACAAGGTGACAATATAATTGCAAACAGTCTTTTTTTGCCAAATGAAGGTCAGTTGCCCCACAGATCTTCGAATTTTTTTTTTTTGGTGTGTTGGTCCACATGTTGCATGTGGGAGACGTATAAATTTCTGGTTTAAGAGGAATCCAGTGGTTCTCTTTTTTGTGATAATTTTATATCATAATACGTGTGTCTGGGACTTCACTGTGAAACGGAGAGGGCTGAGCTTCTTTGCTCATTATTTTGATTTTTGATTGTTTGAATGCATTGTGGAACCATGGAATTTTGTGAGGATTTTAGAAGGAAGTGTCTGGATTTGATACTCCTGACAAGCAATGGTCACAGCCCATGAGTGCTGGCATGGTGGATGCCTTGTGCTCCAAATGAAAATTCCCCAAAAATCTCTAGAGGGGGTGGAAATATCCTTGCTAACCCTGATGCATCTTCAGGCACAACATACCAGCACTCATCCTAAGAAATGAGCACATTTCATCACATGGGACTTGGGAACAGGATTCTGGAAAGTGTTTTTCCACTCTCTGTAACGCCCAGATTGTGCAGAACGCTAAACCTGCCCAAAATCTAAATGCCCATTCTGTGACAAATCCTGAGAATTTTTATTTTAAATCTTTAAAATATGTTTACTATCAAATGTCTGGTTTCATTCTGCTCCTGACATTTGTAAAAAAAACCCCACTTCTGAGCCACTGAGAGGGTTTGTTTCCCTCGCGATGCATTTCAAAAATGCGCTGAAATTTTATTTTTGATCAGGTCAAAACATTGTAAAATAACTTCAAATATGGGCTGTAACAGGCTGTCAAATACATCTGTCACGGTCCCATTGAAATTCATGTTTCAAGGGACTGTGAAAAAACAAACAAAAAGAGTTAAGTCAAAGCAAAATTAATACCTTGTCACGAAGAAACGTTCATGAGTTATGGAAATGAGGAACCAAGCAGGCAATCAGTGCTGGAAATCACTGTGCATCCCCAAGAAATTCCAGGTTTTAGGGAAAACGGTGTCTTTTTTGGGAGGAAACAAGGAGATGTGGCCAGTTCTGCTTCACGGGACGCCCACTCCAAACCAAACCATTATTTTTAACAAAATCACCCCTTGAATTACCTGCCTGCAAAGCCCCGATTGGAGGTAGACAGGGATGCGCTGCCTTGGGAATATCTCAGCCTCCTCTACCTTTATTTCCCAGCTTTTGCAGGCGGCAGTTCTGCGTCCACATCCTTTCCTCCTCCGGGAAGAAAGGGAAGGAATAAACAACGTAAAAGTCAACATCGATTCCAAGCTCTCTCTCTCGTGCCACGCACGGAATTCCCGGAGGCGGCCGCGCCGGATCCGGGGGGAACTCACACGTAGTCGCTCAGTCTGTAGCCGCTGTGGGACGCGGACGTCAGGGAAGGAGCGTGGTTGCCCTTGGGGGCACTCGGCGGCCTGGAGGAGGAGGAGGGAGGTGGCCGCGTGCCGGGCCGCAGCGGGAAAGGCGGCCCATTCCCGAGGCACGACGCGCACAGCAGAGCCCCACCCAGCATGGTCAAGGCCGAGGAGACGAACCCCAGGTAGAGAGCCTGCCCTATCTCGTACTTCATCCCGGCGGGAAGCGCGGGGTCGTAGAAATCCGTCACGACGTCGCTGGTGCTCCACGAGACCGGGGCCAGGCAGAGCAGGCCGGCCGCCACGAAGCCGATCCCGCCGGAGCCGGCCACGGAGGCCTTGGCGGGGCTGCCCTCGGCGCAGCGCGTGCACCTCATGCCGACGACGGCCGTGCCCGCCGCCAGCGCGGACAGCAGGCAGGAGACGACCATCATGGCCCGGGCGGCGCGGAGCTCGGCGGGCAGCGCCAGCTGGGAGCGGTGAGCTTGGCACTGGTAGACGCCGGTGCTGTGCCACACGCACTCCATCCACAGGCCCCGCACGTAGGCCACGGCCGTGATGATGTTGGTGCCCGCGTGCGCCGAGCGCCACCAGTGCGGCAGGATGGTGGCGATTAACGTCCCGATGAGGCCCAGCAGGCTCAGGGAGAAGCCGAGCAGCTCCAGGGCCCAGCTCGCCATGGGAATGTTTGTCCTGCCCGGTTCTCTTAACGGGGCGCCTCCGCTCAGGCTCCCTCGGAAAACGCGAGCTTTCCTTGGAAGATGTGCGGCTGTTTTGCTCTGACGCCTCCTGCTCTCCTAATAAAAGGTAATTGAGAGGAAAAAAGGAGTTAATTATTACCTCAAAGCATTGCCTCTCCAGCCAGTGAGGTGCATTCCAAGTGCAGCGAGGGCAATAATTAGCATAGTTATCGCTGTTAATCGTATTTTTGTGGGAGTAATGGGAAAGCAAGCTTCCCTCTTCCCTTATATAAACAGCCTTCTGCTGCCCGCTGGGAAGAGAACTCAAGACAATTTATGAAATGGAAAAAAAATATTTTAAATGCAAATATTCCTCTTCCCAGCAGGCTCTTCAAAAAAACAAACATGATTTCCTGTCTAAAGCAGAGAATTAGGTAGTGTTAACACTTGGAATGAAAGAGATTTATAAAGTAGGGAACTGCAGGTTGCTTTACACGATGAAAACATTCCCAGAAGGTCATAGCAGGACTAAGAAAACAATAAGGGTGTATTTGCTCAAAGTAGGGAGCAAAAAGAGTGATTTAAAACCTGTGGAAGAGGATAACAAATATTGGATTAAAGTCGCTTTCCTGGCTGGCCAGTATTTCTTGAGGTTGCATTTCTATAAAGCAACTCAAAGGGGAATAATTTTCGTAAGTGTCTGTGGAGTTTCAGGTCATGATTTCAGGTTGTGGGTGAAATGCGGAATCAGGTGAACATCCTGGAATTTCTAAGGGACAACACCTTCACAGTTTGGTCGTGCATAAATCCAAGCTGAAAAACAAGGAATGGCAACTCTTCCTTCTGGATAAATCCCAGATTGAGTGGCCTTTTCCAATGGCTGCCTTGCCAGCTCTGTTATACATCATGCATCATGTGTGTGGGCAGAAACCCGATATTTTAATATATAAAATAACCCTTGCGTCGCAATCCAGCTTGGAAGTCAGAAACAGGAACAAATTTAGGCTCCAGTTCTGCCAAGCCCCGTGCACATGCTGAACTCCTGCTAGGAGGAGAAAGTGGAAGTGTTTGCAGGACCTGGCCCGAGCAGGAAAAGGGGGGAAAACCATCTGGATCAACTGATCAATGCCATCAGGACAGCAGAAGGATGCAGAGGGAGTAAACTGAAAGCTGCTCCACATTCCCCTTATCTCAGACTTGTCTCTAACGCATCTGGAGTGCTTGGGGTGAACATCAGTGCCAGGGCTTGTCTCCATTGTTGTGGCATTCACTGATCTCTGCCCGACAGCAAAATCATGGAATCAGGGAATGGTTTGGGTTGGAAGGGACCTTAAAGCTCATCCATCCCATGGGCAGGGACACCTCCCACTGTCCCAGGCTGCTCCAAGCCCCAGTGTCCAGCCTGGCCTTGGGCACTGCCAGGGATCCAGGGGCAGCCACAGCTGCTCTGGGCACCCTGTGCCAGGGCCTGCCCACCCTCCCAGGGAACAATTCCTGCCCAAGATCCCATCCAGCCCTGCCCTCTGGCACTGGGAAGCCATTCCCTGGGTCCTGGCCCTGCAGCCCTTGGGAATTGTCTCTCTCCATCTTTCTTGTAGGATGGGGTGTCCCTTCCCAAAACAATCCAGAATCTGCCTTGGACACCGAGAAAATAAAGGGAAAAATGGAAAAGCACAGGGATTTTATGGCCTGGGCAGGACAACACCACGGGCTGAGGACTCTACTTCCACTCATTCCTTTCATTGGAGTGTGATATGGGACGGGGAGGAATGGGATGTTGGATTTGCTGGCTGGAAGGCAAAAGCAAACCAAAGAGCAGCTTTCCTTTGGTGTGCCTGGTTTTAGGAAAGCTTTTTCCTCCTGTTGCCAGTTCCTGGCCTTTCAGATCCTCTTTATGTAAACACTTAGATGAAAACACCTGAGTTGATGTGGCTGCTGAAGTAATTTGCCTCATTTGCATATCCTGAGACAAACACTGAGGGGTTTATATCAGGAATCATCGTTCCAGGGGAGGTCAGGCTGCAGATTCCTGTCAGCTATCACAGATATGACAGGCCACGGGTTAGGGCCAAGCACAGCACAAAGCAGCAAATTGTTACCTCCAGCACTACTGGAGATATTTTATTTCTGTTCCAACCACGAGAAGTCCTCAGTGTTTGTTTGCCTTGAAGGTTATTTGGGTTTAGTTCCCACATTAAGGAAAATTAAGCAGTGTTTTCCCTTTTCATATGGCTGTTTGTTTCCTGTGAGGCGTACCTGGATCCAAGCATGCCACAAGTCTCAGGGAAATTATCCTGGGAATATCCCTCCAGGATCAGGGAGATCTCCACATGCTCTTGGGGCACAGCAGGACCTTGAGGGACCTCGAGACATCACACAAGACATTGGCAACCAAGCTGGAAATGGAGCTTGGGTCTCCTGTGTCCTTCACCCTCTCACACCCCTGGTTTAGCCTGGTCTGGGAATATCCCACTCCCTCATGATGAGCACGACCTGAGATTATCCTCTCCAATTCCTCATCCCACACACGACATCCACACGTTGCCCACCTCCAGAGGAGTGCTCCAGCTCACTCTGGCGTGTTGGAAAGAGGCTCCCGAGGTCAGGCACGAGGCTTTGCAGCTGACCCCGGGGAGAACAGGACCTCAAAGGAAAATGTGATTTACACCCCCAGTCCTGGGAAAGGGACCCCCGCCTTAATGGAGGTCAGAACACTCTGGGGCTCGGCAGCAGCTATTTTTAGACGTCATTAAGGTGTTATTTTTAAACATTAGCCATTAAAAGCTTTCTAATTTAAGCAGCCAGTGTTAATTAGCCCCGCTGGCTCGGCGTCATGTTTTCCATGTGCCTTCCTCAGCAGTTCCAGCTGCCCCTGGTACTCAGTAACGCTTTCACTGCTGGGCACCAGCCTTCCCCTCCTCGCTGCCAGGTGGCAGAAGCAGCAGGAACTCAACACGTTTATCTCCAGGAACATCAGCAGCCTTGTGGAAATGTCTCACTTTACAGCTCAGCTCAGGAACGTTCAGTGGGATCGGGTGAGGGTTGGCTTGGATGTTCCTTGTGGGCTGAGCCAGTCAAATGTTAGATCAAAAATCAACCATTTTTTCCTGCATGGGTTGTGTTTGTCAATATTTCTTCAGAAAGTGAGCAAATTTTGCTTTGTCACTTGGGAGTTACCCTTTTCTAGCAGGGAACAGGGACAGGAGGAGAGGGAACGGCCTCAGGCTGGGCCAGGGGAGGCTCGGGTTGGACACCAGGAGCAATTTCCTCATGGAAAGGGAGGTCAGGCCTTGGCAAGAGCTGCCCAGGGAGGTTTGGAGTGCCCATCCCTGGAGGTGTCCAAGGAGTGCCTGGACACTGTGGCACTCAGTGCTCTGGGCTGGGGACAAGGTGGGCATCAGGCACAGCTTGGCCTCCACGATCCTGGAAGTTTTTTCCAACCTTAATGATCCTGGGATTTTGTGAACCAGACCCAGCTTTTGTGGGGAAGTAAAGATGGCATCTGGGATAAAAACCAATTAAAAAAAGAGACACAATGTCCACGTTTAGCCTTCATGACCTTCAAGGCCCATCCAAGCACTGAGTGACTGAGAAACGATGTGACAATTTATGAATGTTCTGAATTCCCTCGCCCTGCCAGCTCATGCCAGCTTCATTTTTATGAGCACAAGGGCTGGAAAGACAATTTTTCCACACAAACTTTAGTTCTGCCTGATGCTTGTGCTGCACAGGAACAGCCATGTCTGGGATAAATCCTTGGGCTGGATCCATGGGCTCTATCCCAGCTGCCTCCGCCTTGGGAGCCACGGCTCCAGAGTAAGCTCCAAACAAACAGCAGAATCTGATGTCACTAATCTGGGTATTTACCCAGGATTAAATAACAGATGCACGTTTTACTGCTGTCTCTTTCATTGTTTCTCATTTTACTCTTTCCCTGCCCGTAGCAGTCTTACCCTTTTGTTCCTGCTCTTTCCAAGTCCTTTCTCCAGACCTCTGAGTTGTTCCTCTCGTGCAGGCTGTGGCTGCTGCGCTCCTTCCCTGGGCTGCAGGTGGTTCTGCCGATGAATTCCGACCCAGGAATTTTGGTATTTCACCCTTCCCAACTTAAGTTTTACCTTCAGCACCCTCTAATTCTGCACCAGTTCCCACAGAAATGCTGGAAATCCCTTTCAGCCTCCACGCTGGGAACGCAAAATGATGTGATGCTCTTCTTACCATCTGCTGGACCTCAGCTGAGCCAGGCCCTTAAGTATGCACTGATTTTACTTTTTAAATTAATTTTATTTGATTAATCTCTCACGGCTTGATTAATTAATGTCTAAGGGTCAGAGCTCTGGGGCGTGCTCATGTTCACAAGACAGGTGAGGGAGGTTCCACACCCTGGCATTGTAAATTCTGCTGTTTCAGCTTCCCAGGCCCTCTCACTGCTCACTCCTGCTCAAATATTTTCAGGGAAAGAAAAAAAAAATTGCCTGGTAAGAAGAGCTCCCTGCTTGGATGTGGGTGAGGGTGGGCAGATCTGAGGGGGAGCAAGGCCTGCATGGCTCACAGCAAAATTCTTCTCTTCATTCCCACCCCTCTTTTACTTTTTGAAAGAGGAGATTAGGAAATCAATAAAAGTTTGAAAGGCACATTGTAACCCAGCCTGATCCCACACCTACTCCCACCCCCTCTCTGCCAGGGATCAGGGCAGTGCAGCTGCTGTTCTCCCTGCCAGATGTGCAGCAGGAGCCTCAAGCCCTCCTCGCATCCCTGAAGCCTCCAGCACCTTCCTTCTGTGGCTCTGTGGATTTACACCCGGCCTTGCAACACCTCAGTACTTTCCCAAATTTCCTCATGGGAGCCAGGGAAGGTTTTTGGGGTTGGCTTGGCTGTGGGTGCTGCCCTTCATTTCACGGCTTGTTCCTCCTTGGGACCAGTCACACATCATCTCTGCTGGGTTTAAAATTCTCTCTCTTTGAAACGCTCCTCAAAAGACACCAAACTTTTCGTTTCCACCACGGAATTATGTAGCTTTCTGTGGTGTGTTATTTGGATTTTTTCTTAGAGGAGGAAACCGGGAAGTTTCATCTTCACCCTGAATTTTCACAAAAGTCAATAAACCTGGGAAAACTGGGAAGTCCATGAAGAAAACAGGATCAGGTCCACATTTTGGTTCCACTTAATTTTTCTCCCCGAATTTTGGAGTTTTGTCCCCTCGGTGCCACAGACAACCAGTGGCTTTAGGGAGAGTTTGATGTCACACACGGCATTAATTGCCAGCCCCCTCGAGGGCTGCCACCTGCTTTTTGGGGTGGCTGGGTGGATCATCTGTCACATCTCCAACTCAGCCTCTCAGTGTCCTCCCTTTAAAAAAAGAGTGAAAGAGTGGGAAAAAAAAAAAGAGTGAAAGAGCAAAATTACCCGACCGTGGTTACCAAATGATTGATGCGGTCGGAGGAAGGGATATACACATTTAGCTCTTTGGTTGGCACGTGAACAAAAGCTCTTGCAGCTCACAGGATCTCGTTTTTTCACTGAAGGAAGCCAAGGTTATTAGTTTTGGATGATAGTAAACATCCACCGTGGTAAAACATAGAGGAGGATATTGTAACTTAGTATATCTGCATTTATGAAGTATATTCTGCATGCAATGGGAGTATTTAATTCTGCCCTTTGTTTATAATATTAAAATACACACCAGAAACCTTCATTTCTTTTCAGAAAGTGACCAAAATTGGTTTACTGAATCCTGGAGGTGTTTGTTTGCCTGTGGGACTCTGCTGCAGGAGTCAACACCCCCCAAAAAATGGCTCTTTTCTTGCACTTGAATGTGGCTTTGGAAGAGCTATCAGTACCTGTCTGGATAATCTCAATTTGGATCTGTCTGCAAACACACAAACGCCATGAAATCCTGTTTGTGAACATGATAAATCAACATTTATTTCCTTTAGAGCCCATCCCTCATTTGAGCTGGAGTGATGGGTGGCAGTCAGGGAAAGGAGTAATTCCCAAAGCTCCTGGGGAATGCTGGGCAGATCAGAGCTGCTGGATTTCATTTCCAGGGGGTGCCAGACGTGACAAGAAATTCAGTGGCTGACGGGACAAAGCGATGTGCTATGAAATTCTCAGTGTTATTAAAATCAGGTGATTGGTTCCACTGGCCAAACCCCAAACGCTGGGTGACGTTTTTTGATAATTTTGACTTCTCCATGGGGTAAATTCATTGGTGCTTGAATCACTGATGTTTTACAGTGCGACCACAAAGCCATTGCTCTAAACTTCATGTAGCATTGTTTTATAAGTTGGGGAAAAAAACAAGATAAGAGTTTATCTCAATATTTACATGTGGGATTGGGGTGCAAACAAATCTTTGCAAAAAAAAAGAAGCCACCAGTAGATGTGAGAAGGAAAATATAATTTTTCCGTGTACCAGGACCCTTTTCCTTCCAGAATAAGAGCAGCCAAACCGAGATCAGAAAGTCTCCGTGCCGGGAACAACCATATCCAGGCGTGGAACATGATCTGCTGGAGCCAGGGGAGGGCTGGGCTTTTATCAGCCCCTCAGATTAGAGGGGAAGGGGGGCACCAACATCTGCACCAAGGGCTGGGGCTGCGGTGACGCAGAACTCACGGGGGGCTCGGTGCCCTGGAGGATTCCTGTCTGCGAGTGAGAGCTGGCAAATCGCAGAGAGCCTCGGGGATAAATCAGGGTATTTGTCACCCGGAACGCCAGCAGATGATGGAGCTTCGGGGTCAGGAGCTCTCGGGCCGGGCTCTCAGCCCGCATAAATCATCCAGTGAGGGGAAAGGAGCCTCACCGATTTACACCAGCACGGGCTTGGCTGCTGGGAGCTTGGGAGGCAGAGTTTGGAGCTCTGTTCCCCCGTTCCGTGGGTGCAGTTTGGTGGCTACCAGTCGTATCTGAGTTATTATAATTTATAGCCAGAGACCTCTGTGTTGTCCCAGCCTGGCACTTCCACGAGCGTTTCCCTCCAGACTACCCTGGGGTGATTTTCCCCCACTCATTTTTTTTAACTGACTCAAGCCTTGGAGTTTCCAACATTTCCTGTGGCAGACTTCTCCACAGCCTGCTACGCTCCACAGAAACACACCTCGAGAACCAAACCGAATCCTCGTGCTCCTTCTCCCGGCTGGATTTCCCTGCATCAGCCCAAACAAATCACCTCGTTCGTGTGCCTGCTCTGCCAATATCTATCGAGAGCAATCACAGCTTGTTTATTATCCGTGTCCCACCTGGGCTCACTCCCCCTCCTCCTCCTGCTCCCCACTCTCGTGCTATTTATGTTCTTTAATAGTGCTTAAAATGGTTTTCAGCCCAATTTAACCTCACCAAAACACCTTTGTTGCAGGGTTTGTTGAGTTTTGGGCTTTAAGCTGCCTTTGCCCCTTCAGCCATGGCACAGCCTGGTCTCAGAAGGGGATTGTGATCCTCAGACTGGCTCACTGCAAAATCTTGGTCAGTGCTATCCCGTGGTGCAGGTGCTTCCAGAGACTTCTTCCAGACATTTCAACCACTGCTTTCTTAAACACCAAAAGGAAATTTAATGTGTTGCCAGCGGCACAACCTGCTGGGGGTCTGCATCCTCAGCTATCCTCTCACTCCCAGGGCTGCTGGTGGCTTTCCAGAGGCAGCACAGCCCCTCTCCTGACCCTCCTTCCCCGGGCTCAGCCCCCGGGGTGTTGCAGTCCCACATGGAGGGGCCGGAGCTCTCCCGTGGAAAGATCTAAGGGAGAAAAAATGCGCCAGCACAGACCCTGAAATAGGATCTGGGCTGCCATGCTGCACACGAGGAGGGGGAAGGGGCAGGGCAAGGCCATTTGCTGGATCCAGGCTAAGCTGCCCGGAGTCAGCAGGACGTCTCCCCATGATTTCCATGCTCATGGACTCAGGGCACCCTTCTCCTCTCGCTTCTGCCCCCGTCTCGGCCCGATAAACTTTCATCCCACAGCTGCCTGGGCATTCACGGCCCTCTCACATCTTTTATGGTATTTCTTTGCCTTTTTTGGTTCCCATGTTTCTCCTGGGCTGAATTGCAGGCAATGTCTGAGCAGCTCATCCTAAAAACAGAATCCCTGAGGCTGGAAAAGCCCTCCCAGCCCATGGAGGCCAAGCTGTGCCCGATGCCCACCTTGGCCCCAGCCCAGAGCACTGAGTGCCACAGTGTCCAGGCACTCCTTGGACACCTCCAGGGATGGGCACTCCAAACCTCCCTGGGCAGCTCTTCCAAGGCCTGACCTCCCTTTCCATGAAGAAACTCCCCTTGAATTTATACATGGCTGGGTGTGCTGCACAAACTACACCACGCCGGAATAGCTGGGATTGGTGGCACCTGTGGCACCCAGGTTTGGCAAACCCCAGGAGCTCAGCTGGCACTGGTGCTCCAAAAGCATTTCTGGAAGGGGTTTGGCAGCCCCAGACTGGCCAAACATCCCCATTGTCCTCAGACACCTCTGAGAAGAGGTTTGAACTCGCTGGTGTGAGCAGAGAGCAGCTCCCCCAGAGTCATCTGATGACAGGGATGGTATCAAACATGATCCAAAGATCTTCTTCTCCCTTAGGTGTTTCCCTCAGCTTTGGGCTGGTGATGCACTCATGGATATCCCATCCCTGGCAGTGCCCAAGGCCAGGTTGGACACTGGGGCTTGGAGCAGCCTGGGACAGTGGAAGGTGTCCCTGCCCATGGCAGGGGTTGGAACTGGCTGATCTTTAAGGTTCCTTCCAACCCAAACCACTCTGGGATTCTGGGATTTTACACAAAGTTTTAGGTCCTCCCACTCGCACACCTTAATGGGAGACATGTTTCATTCCCAGGCTGACTGAGTTCCATGACCAAACCAGCCCACAGAGCTCAGGATGCTCGTGGCTTCCTGCACAAGACCTGGGGCACTGAACCGCCCATAAATATCCCTGGAAGCACCAAAATGTCATTTTTCCTTGGAGCTGAGCCATTGCTGGACTCCTCCCTGCCACACTTTAACCTGGATGTGCTCCCGTAGCTGTGCCTTTGGCCACGTGTGAAGCTCTCCCTACATCTTTGATATTTTCATTTGTCTTTCAGGATGACATCAGCACAAACAGCGCCGTCGGCCCCAAACTCATTCATCTTCCCTGCGGCTCTCAGAGAGTGCCATAATTATTTAGCTTCTCAAAACCTTCGCACTCTTACAGCTCTCATAAAGTAGTTATTCAGCTCTTGATATTTTCTCCCCAGCTGTGATGATTTAATCTAGCCTGGGGTTTGAAAGGCTCAGCCAGGAAAATCCCAGAGCGCGGTACAGCTCATTTATAAGGCTCGGCGTTTCTGCAGTACCCGGCCTGAGCTGGGCTCTCCGTCTGCCTTATCTAAACACTGCCATCACCCTGCATTTAGGGTTTCATGGTAAGTTAAACCACCACACGGAGCTCGGAGAAACTCGTGCATCTGGCCTGGAAATATCATCCTGCGTTTTAAACGTTTTGTGGCACAGCTCGGTATTAATTCGGGCAGAGCGTGTTTGTTCGGGGAGGTTTCGTTCCCCTGCCAGCGAGGGGGAAGCGCTGTGGTCTCTTCACCACAGAAGTTCTCCAAAAAAAACCCCCAAAGATTAGCTCAGTTCCCTTAACTACATAAATCACAGCTTTTTATAAGCATCACAAAGTTATTCCGAGGTGATTATAACACAGGTGAAATTCCCTTTCTTTCCCGGTGGTGACAAAAACCCCAAAATAACTCAGCTATGCAGCAGAGCCGTTTGATTTCATTCTGAATTCACCCTCTGAATCCCACAGCTAGGAAATTCTCATGATTAAGATGCCTCTTCGAGGCATTAAATAACCAATATCGTTTATGCTGCATATTAATGGTCAACAAGAAGACTTTTAAAGTTTAAATTTCACACAGAAATTGCGAGTACAAACCCCTCGCACTACATATATTTGCTGTTGCTGAGCTAACATTGAAAGACACGTACTAACTTTTTAAATTTCCTGACTTTTATGATTGCTCAATTTTGCAACCTTAACATTATTTTGGAAGTAGGATTGTGTAAAATTTCCCCCAAGGGACTCAGAGAACTCTGTGCTTTTGAAACGTGGCCTTTCTGTAGCTAATTTCCCTCATTTTGTTGGAGGGTTTTGGTTTTTTTTTTTCCCCCAGCCTTGCAGACAGGAGCAAAATTGCAGGACCTCAAAAATAATCAAGCGTTTTTCTGGTACCCTGGTGCCTTAATTTTGTGCATTTGCTGGGTTTTTATTCTGCAGTGCAGGTGTTCATCTGCTATGGATCACAGCCCCGTCCAGGAAAGCACTTGACATCCCCAGAACCACTCCCGGGCCTGAGGTGAAGCTCTTGCTTAAGGGCTGTCCTGGATGGGGGAATACCTTCAGAGATGTTCAACATGGAAAGGAAATGGGGTTTAATTTTCCCGTTGATGCGCGTGGGGTTGAAACAGATGACAAATTACAGGTAATGGCTGCTGTGTGCGTGTTCCCTGAGCAGGAGTGGGACAGGAATGCTTTCTGAATGGATGGAATTGCAAAGCAACACGGTAAGGAGGAGAAACTGTGTTCACCTGAAACAGTCACGGGTTGTTCTCGGCTCGTTTGGCATGGCAAGGCTGAATTGGTTCCTGTGCCCACCGCTGCCTGGTTTGCTGGGGGTGAGCACAGAGTGGGAGCTCTTCTATTAAATGGACCTTTTAGGTGAAAATTCTCCCCTCGTGAGGGGCCTTAGCAGAGGCACACGACATTTAAACCCCCCTCAAAGAGGATTCAGCAGTGTCTGGCGGTTCATGCTGGCTCTCCACGAGGAGGTGGCTTCGGGAAATGGGAATTTGGACAGCAAAGGAAGGACAACCTCCCTCAGCCCAACTCGGGTGAGCCCCGACACGGAGCAGTGCCAGGCACCTGCACCTCACCCGGCCCCCTTCCTTTGGCAGCAAGAATCCCAGAATCCCACAAATCCCACCCTACACCTGTCTGGGCTGACCTGGTTTGTTACTAACCCTAAACAGGACTCAGAGCAGACGCATTCCCCACAGGAACTCACCCCTACAAGCAGGACCAAGAGCTGCAGTGGAAAACCAGCATCTTTTTTAAACAACGAGCGAATCACTCGTGCTACGAAGAGCACAAAACCTTGTGGGAGCAAAGGTCTTCCAGAGGGCTCAGTGTCACACAGGAGAAAATGATTCACTCTGCTGGCAGCCTGGTTTGCAAAACTCTGCTCAGTGGTGGGGGGTTAAATTTGGGAAGTACTGGGAGATGCAGGTTTGTTTCCTTTGAATACCCCTGAACGCCTTCCCCTTCTTCCTTTATTTTTAGAGGAAAACCCCAAACAGCATCCCCTCTTTCTCCACCAAAGGAAGGCATTGTTTCCAATGCCTGTTTCTCAGCATGGAGCAAGTTTTCCTGTGGCACAGATTATTTGCAGTGTCAGCTTTTGCAGGGACTCAAGGATCCGACCATTACAGCATCACTGCCTTATTAATCTTATTATTCCTGATCTCTTACTCCTATTTCCATGGTATCAGTATATTTTTTCAGAGGCAGTCCCACCTTCCAAGGAGTTTATCAGTGCCCATCCAGAGGTGGAAAAAGCCTTATGTTGTTCTGACCGGGCCTGGCCTGGCAATTACCCCTCCAGTGCTTCCTTGGAGCAGCGATTCCTGGTGATGAAAGCTCCAGACCTGCTGGCTCCGAGGAGTTACTTTTCACTGTATCAACTTTTCACATGCCATAAAAAGTGGAGCCACGTGAGAAACCGAAGTTATCTGCGTAGCCCCGGGTCTCAGGGAGCACAAGACTTCTAAAGCAAGTGATGTGATTAGGGGGAATGAGGAAATGAAATCATTTAATGGGAATGCGCCGCGCGTAGAAGGGATCAATAAATAGTTCCCAGGAGTTATCAAGGGCCATTTAGTGCTTTTTTTGGATCTAAACCCTCTAATCCCTGCCCTTTCTGGTTTATTTGTCCTCCATTCTAGCACATATCACTGGGCTGTGATGCATCCTGAAGATCCCAGCAGCTGCTCAGCCCCAGGATGGAGGTGCTGCGGGAAGGTCAAGTTTTCCTCATGTTCCGTCTCGGATTCTCCCTGAGAACCCTCTGGCTCTTCACAAGTGCTTTAAAGCCTCATTAAGGATATGGATAGAAGCCTGTTTCCATACACAGCGAGTTCCCTTCCTCTTCCTGTGGATTAATCCCTGCTATGGAATACTCATCCTGCGGGATTGCCCGGTAGCAGCGAGTCCATCTGGATGCTGATGGACAAAGCAGTGCCTGGCTGCTGAATCGCTTAAAAAAGCAGCTATTGCCGAAAAGAAAGGAGGTAATAAAAGCCTCCAGGCCTCCTGTGACATCTGTGTGACCTTGCTGTGACTTCAGAGTGTGTCCCTGGATGTTTTCTGAGTTACCTACCTGGGGTTCTTCTAACGACGCAAAAGGGACGAATAAACAAGGATCGGGAACTGTCAGGCCTGGATTCAGCAGCCACTGGAGTTCCCCTTTCTTTTGGGTGGCTCCTGGGCCAGGGTTTTGGTTCTGGGTGGTGTCACGTTATTCCCTTGTCACTGCTGACAGCAGTAAGCTTCACTCGGGTGAATGCTGATCAGAAACTCAGAGAGGAACAAATTACAGACAGAATTTGGGCCAGCAGATGGTTTTAAGGCAAGGCTGTGTTAAGCAACATCAAAATGTTTTGTTTGGTGGTGTCTGCCTGAGCTGAGGAAGGTGTGCCAGCAGCCAGAGGGACAGGTTCACTCATGTCCCTGAACCCTGTCACGCAGCCAGGGCTCTTCCACTGCAGCATCTTGATTTTTCACCCTCATTACACCCTATATCCAGTCAGGAGGATGGCTCTGTCCACTGATGTTTATCATTGCTGGAAAAAGTCAAAAATGCTTCCCTGAGAGCAAAGGTCCTTCTTGTTCTGGTGGAAGCTGAGCCAGGGTGTGGAAAGCTGAGGAAGGCTTCAGGCTTTGCCCTGTTCTCCTGAGGGTTAAAAGACATTATCTGTGCAGTGGACAAAGTTTTACCAGATAACACAGACAATTTGCTTTTAATCAGCCTGAATTCCGAAGTCGGTATATCCCCTGCATCCAGTAATTCTGTGTGCCATGGGATCACACCAACCCTAAACCCGAAGACATCTAATTTGGGAGATCTGTGTTATGGTTTAGACTGAGGTTATAGCTGAAGTTGTTTCTCAATACACAGAACTCTTTTTGTGTGAGTTTTTCTCATTCTCCACCTGAAAAAATGCGTTTGACCTACGAATGTAAAAATTGTATTGGGTTAGATCAATGTCCCAGCACTGCCAATAGCTGAGGTTTGGGGAATAAATAAAAGTAGGAAGAGGATGTAGCATTGCTTTTCCAGAATACTGGCCCTACAAGCTGATCGTCACAGATTTCTTGATCCCAAACTGTTACCTTAATGATTCACCTTAATGGTTTTTTCTTTCATTGTTCTCTACAATTATTTTTTGAACACCATGAAGGTGTTTGATGTCAATTGTCCCGTGGCAAAAGGGACAAAACTCTTTGTTTTCTTGATATTTTGAACCTTTTACATCCAAATTTCATTTTATACTCCCTTTTTTCCCTGTATTAGAACCACAGAATAGTTTGGGTTGGAGGGCACCACAAAGATCATCTCCTTCCCACCCCTGCCGTGGACAGGGACACCTTCCACTAATCCAGGTTCTCATTCCCAAATTAACATCTCTGTACCCGTGACTTTGGAGCACAGGTGCTGCTGTGAGGACAATCCAGCCCCCGCGGAGCTCAAATTTATTTGATATCAGGAGATATAAACCAGTTGGGCTTTTCATACTGAAGCTCCATTTCCACCTCTTTCCCTTTTCCCCTCGTTTTCCACCGTTTTCAACCTGCAGCTCTCAGCACAATAAAAGGTAACAAGCACGGGCTCTTGGCAGACGGAGGGAAGTTATTTAATGCCTGTGGAGAATCTGTCCCCATATGTTTAATAAATGCTTTCTTTCAATAAATGTATACTCAGCTTTAAGGAACATGGAAAACTACAGGGTTTTTTTTTGCATCCAGTGCCAAGATAATAATAATCTGGCAAGTGACTGCTTACTCCGAGTAGTAAAAGGCCAGGGAAGCCAAGACTCGCTGTTACCACTATTTTAATCATTATTTGCTGGTGACCACCAGTCTTCAGTGAAAATTTCAGGTGCCTCTGGTGTTTTTCAATTTTTGCTGAGTGCCAGGTGAGTCAGGGCCCAGCTCTGCTGCTCTTTCTCACCGAGTTTTATCTGGTTGAAAATCAGCCTCCAAAGGCTCGAGCTGAAGCAAAAAAACCTCTCGTGCTGAGGAACAGCAGCAGAATCCGATCCCCTGTTTCTGGTCTCTAAATGGTTTTTGAGTAGCTGGCACCGAGGCTTTACATTCATCTTTAAATACTGGAGGTCTGGGGTTATTGCGAAACCTTGGAGGTTTTTTTTTTTTTTAAATAAAAGTATGTTATTTCTATTAGATTCTGTTTGTAAAAATTACATATTGTTAGGCTGAACAGCGCAAGCCCCGAAACAAAAAGTAAATGACAAATTCAGACTTCTGGAATTGTGCAAGTTCCACTGAGAAAATAACCCTGAAACCCCAGCAGCCACATCTGTGTATATCACTGCTCAATTATTACCCTTTAACTAGACTGCAGGTTATTTTGCCTTACACCCAATGGTCCAGGGGAAAAAAAAAAAAGCCTTTATTGACAATCCTGGGGAAAAAGTTAAATCGATAAAATGAAAAATTATCTGACAATAATTACAGTTGCAAGGCTTGCTCCTGGGCACACCATGAAAACAATCTGAACTTCAAACCTCTGTTATTACACTGCTCCAGTTCAGCTGCACGGCAATCCACTTTGGGCCTGGGAGTGCCAGATGCTGAAATCACTTTTTGGGAGGGGGAAATAGACTGAAAAAACCAGACTGAGAGTATTTTAAAAGCAGAGTCTGAACAAGGATGTTGCTTGAGCAGATTTGTGTTACCGTGGAGCTCAACCCAAAGAGACTCACCCACAGAAGGTGTTGCACTTGCTGCTGGCAAGGAGAAATGGGGGTGCAGGGATCATGGAATCATGGAATATCTTGATTTGGGAGGGATCCCATCCAGTCCCACCCCTGGCCCTGCCCAGACCCCCAGCAACCCCACCCTGGGCATCCCTGGCAGCGGTGCCCAAAGGCTCCTGGAGCTCCGGCAGCCTCGGGGCCGTGCCCATTCCCTGGGGAGCCTGGGCAGTGCCCAGCACCCTCTGGGGGAAGAACCTTTCCCTGCTCTGCAGCCTGAGCCTGCCCTGGCCCGGCTCCAGCCGCTCCCTGGGTGCTGTCCCTGTCCCAGGAGCAGAGATCGGAGCTGCCCCTCTGAGGAGCTGCAGCCCCTGAGGAGTCTCCCTCAGTCTCCTCCAGCTCGACATTCCAAGGTCCCTCAGCCTCTCGACTTCCCTTCCAGACCCTTCCCCATCCTCATGTCCCTCCTTTGGATGCTCCCTGATAACTTTCTATCTCTCTTGTATTTGGTCACACACAAGACTGGGAGGAGCGCTTGGAACAGATTCCCACATTTCCCATTTCCTGAGGAGGAAACTTCTCCAGACAGAGCTGAGATCCCTTCTGAGGGCACCAGTTTAAGCCCAAATCTTCCTGGCCACACCCCAGCAGCAATTCTTCGGGACAGGCTCCATGATGTGGTCTCAAATATCAGCCCAGTGAGGAAATACGGGGTAAGCAAAGCTTTGTGCTGTGGCAGTGGCTTCCCGTGGCTGCATCTTCCTCTGCCTGGGAAGCCTCCCAAAAGACAATTACGGGAATTGAAAGATGTGGCCAAGAGAGCAAGCGCTGCTCGAGCAGGATGATTGCAAAGTAAATAAGGGTGCACACAACATTTGCAAATTTTGCAGACATTTTTTTAAAGAAAGGAAAACAAAACCACTCTTGTGACCCATCCAATACAAGTCTTTCCAGTAAGACCTCAGGATCAAAAAGAGGCAGGATAATCTTATTAGAACTAACACTTCTGATTGCATTCTCTTCTGACACGCACAGCACAAGCATTGTTATTGATCTCCACACGTTTGCATTTGCTCTGCCTTACCTGGCTTTTCAAGATTTCTGAGCCCAGAAAAGGGTTTCATTTCCACCTCCAGCATAAGAACTCGGCTGTAGGATATCAGTGTGCTGATAAGATGTTCCATATTCAGCACAGCCTGAGTGAAAGGCCTCACAAAGTTCTCTGAAATGCCGGGTTTCAAACCCAGCAGTCCTGCCTTGAGGTGACTCTCAGCTGTCTGAGTGGTGGCTGTTCCCCTAAGTGTCAAAAGCCACGTGAGGATCATTTCAGAGCAAACCTACAAGGACAACCTGTGATAAACAACCCGAAAAGCTGCTGAAATGTGCTGCCCTATCAAGGATTCATGACATGAATCCTGTAGGAGCTGACAGCACCTCAGCAGCAAGTGAGAGACCTACGCTGGCACGAGGAGAAAACCAGCTGGTGGGAGTGGGCAGGAAGGCTCTGCACAGGGGTCTGGACAGGCTGGATCCATTGGCTGAGGCCACAACAACTCCATGGAGCTCCAGGCTGGGCAGAGGGGCTGGGAAAGGCCCTGGGGGTGCTGGTGCCAGGGGCTGGACACGAGCCCAGGGGTGCCCAGGTGGGCAAGAGCCCCCTGGCACCCGGCCTGGATTGGGAATTGTGTGTCCAGCAGGAGCAGGGCAGGGATTGTCCCTCTGTGCCGGGCACTGAGAGGCCCCTCGAGGGCTGTGCCCAGTTCTGGGTCCTGCAGGAGAGCCCTGGAGGGGCTGGAGCGTGTCCAGGGCAGGGAACGGAGCTGGGAAGGGGCTGGAGCCCCAGGAGCGGCTGAGGGAGCTGGGAAAGGGGCTCAGCCTGGAGAAAAGGAGGCTCAGGAGGGTGTAGCAAAAAATGGGAGAAGCCACCAGGTCTGTAGGAGCTGTGATTTCACGTCTGCTGTCAGGATTAGTCCTCCTGCAGCTCGGGTAGATGTGGACCTAAGGCTCCCACTGCTCTCTCTGCTTCAGGAAACCAAAACAACAACAGGAAAACCTAATTTCACCTCAAACTAGCCGGGAAATTGTGC
Source organism: Gymnorhina tibicen (assembly GCA_013399875.1). Lineage (NCBI taxonomy): Eukaryota > Metazoa > Chordata > Aves > Passeriformes > Artamidae > Gymnorhina > Gymnorhina tibicen. The sequence continues at coordinate 256,489 of VXAZ01002650.1, read as the reverse complement.
CCCTCACGTTTGGATGTGGAACTTGGCCCAGCAAATTAGGCTTTCATCACCTTCAAGTTCGACTATTGCAAGGAATATATCCTCAAGCTGCAGTCAGCCACAAAAAGGCACTCAGAACCCATGGCTGGGTCAGGAGATTTGTCTCCTGAGTCAGACATGCCAAAAAAAGCACTTCACACCAGTGCCCTGAACTCCCTCTGCTCTCCTGGTCCAGTTAAACAACCAGGTTCAGTGGTCTTGTCTTTCAGCTGTAAAATCTGGAATTGTCCCGGGCATGGCTCGGGAACATCTTTATTTCAGAGGAAGAGGGATCAGTAAGGCCAGCAGTTACCATTTCCCAAAACATCAGCAGGGATTATGAGGAAGGAATTGTTCCCTGGGAGGGTGGGCAGGCCCTGGCACAGGGTGCCCAGAGCAGCTGGGGCTGCCCCTGGATCCCTGGCAGTGCCCAAGGCCAGGTTGGACACTGGGGCTTGGAGCAGCCTGGGACAGTGGGAGGTGTCCCTGCCATGGCAGGGGGGGCACTGGATGAGGTTTAAGGTCCCTCCCAACCCCAACCACTCAGGGATTCCATGATTTAGGAGCCTTTATCTTTGTACTTTGCAGTGGCTTCATCTTCTACCACTCTTGGACATTTTCAAAAATTTTGCACGTGTGAGAAATCCGGGATTCTGAAGATCTCATGTGCAGGGCAGAGGGGTTCCCAACTGCAGACCCCAGCTTCAGAACGGAATGTGATTTAATGAAAAGCAAGGATTTAGGATCCCGCCTCCCCACAATGTTCTTGGCATCAGGAATCAGGTGATAGGCACTTTCCCTGAGAACAGATAAAATAATCTCCCCTGTCCTCCTAGAGCTCGGGCAAGGTGACAGGTTGGTGATTAGATTCTCCCTGGAGCTGCCTCATGGCCCCACTGTGGAAGGTTCAGGAGTTTACGTGGCCTCTCTGCTTCATGCCAAGTTAAAAATCCCACAAAAAGTCCTTTGTGTGTGGAAGTATCCCAGCAGACAGGAGATAACATTTTCCAAACCAGTTAAGTACTGGAGGAGCTACATCATTTCCATAATAGTTCCTACCACAGGATTCAGCAGAAATATTCACAGAGTGCCTCGAACTGTTGATTTAAACAACAAATACTCCATAAAAATTCACAGAAAATCCTAGTATTTTCCTTAAATTCAAGCTTTTGCTTTCCCTTTTCAGTGATCTGGAGACTTGACAAAAGAAGCTGCGGGTACAGTGGCCCACAGCTCCTCATCTTGAGAAGAAGTGATGAAAAGAAAATAAATCTCATTGTGGATGAGGACTGTAGAACTCAGACATGAAGCAGGGATAAGGAATAATAAAAACCACGGAATGGGAGTGGAAAGGGAACGTGACAGGAGATCCAGAGCCCTTGCCACAAGGGAAGGGGATGCAATTCCTGGAGCAGAGAGGCAGGGAAAGGAGATGTGGAGCGGGGCAGGGGATGGAGGACGAGAGCCCGAGATGTGTGAAGCACATTTGGTCTGCAGCGATGCTCTCCCTTTCCTCTGGCTGCTGCGTGTAGCTGTTCCCCACGCCTCACACGGCTCGTTTTGCCTCCCTCTCAGGGCCCATTCCTCGTTAAAAAGGCTGAATTTTAAAACATCTTGAGGACAAATGGAGCCAAAAGTGTGGTGGTTGCCGTGGCTCCAAGCGAGCAGAGACAGATGTAAAGGACAGATTACAGAACAGACAGGGGACATCCCTGGGGGCTCTGTCAGGAAGATGCTTTGATCAGATGCTTGTATAAACCTGAAAGTCAGGATTTTCCCATCCTGAAAAATGGCAAGGAAGAAATAATAACTGCTGACCTCTCCTGGTTAGGGCTGGTGGGGTAGAAAAGATCAAACCCTGTGTATTTTTCTGTTGTTCTCTGATTTTACACTGAACCTTCCTTACCATGTTTAAAACTTTCAAGAATCTTCTAAGACGTGGTTTGGATCTAATAAATTCTTTTGTTTTGAGAGCCAAGTCTTGTCTTACTCACAAGAATAGTCCAAGCACCCACCCTGCAGTCCAAGGAAGTGGAGCTTTACCCTTTAAAGCAAACCCTGTGACTGATTGAAGTGCCCTGCACTTCATGCACTGAATGTCATGTTCCACATTTTTCCTAAATCCATCTTTTACCATCCACCCTAAAAATTCTTTTTAATTCAACGGGGAGCAGACAAAAATTTCTTCTACCATATTTATCAATGCTGACTGTCATTGTACAAATAGCAAAGTTTAACCAGTGTGGTAACAGAGCAAAATCTGGGTTGGTTTCCCAAATCCCATTCAGTTCCCAAGGAGGAAATTCATGGAGTTCATTCTTGCAGTTATTCCACGAGCAATTTAGTTTTTGAGCTGTGGGGATGACATGTGAGGGGCAAAAAGAAGGGCAGCCACACAGAACCTGGATATTTTCTTTCTACAGCTTCTTTCACATAAACTGCAGACATCTTTCTGTGGCTGGAGATGGTTGCAGAGAGATTGTGGCCAATTCTCTTGCAGGAAATTCAGCCACATGCCAAGGTCTGTGTGGATGGGCCCAACATTTAACTCAAGAGACTAAGACAGAGGACACCAGGAGGAATTTCCTCATGGAAAGGGAGGTCAGGCCTTGGAAAGAGCTGCCCAGGGAGGTTTGGAGTGCCCATCCCTGGAGGTGTCCAAGGAAGGCCTGGACTCTGTGGCACTCAGTGCTCTGGGCTGGGGACAAGGTGGGGGTCACAGCTTGGCCTGGCTGGGCTGGGAGGGCTTAATGGAGAGTGGAAGGGTAATGACCCAGCTGGGGAATACTGAACAGCAATCTGGATTTCGTGTGACCAACAGCAACACTTTTTTGGTTGCGGAGCGCTGGAAATGGAGGCTTCGAGCCGGTGTTTACAAAGAGCCCTGATAAAGGAATCTCTGCAAGAGTGTGGGAACTCTCAGCCTGGGGTTGAATCTCTGTCCTCAAACACTCCGAGTGGATCCCTCTGTGTGAGAAGGGCTTTTCCAAATCATCTTCTTCCTCCTCTGGGAGAAGGAGGAGTGTGAGGAAACCCTCAGCTACCACCACTGCTAAGCACACACTTCAGTTTGCTTTCCAGCAGGAAAGGATGTAAGGCTCTGCCTCTTCTCTCACACAAATTCATTATCACCTCTTTTATCTTTAAGCAAACTTGGGATAGACCCGAGGAGGAGGACAGAAATATTGTACTGCAAGGGCAACACTGACTGGATTATTAAAGCTGTAAAAGCCAGGCAAGATGGGATGAAGGTGGAAAAGCTCCATCAGCCAGACCCACGGATTTATGGCAGCACCCATTGCCTGGAAAAGGACGGGGCAAGGAATAAAAGCTCTCACTCAGACTCAGAATATGTTACATTTCCCCTTCCTTCTTTTGAGACTAAGAGTAAAGGAATTAAACCCTTCTGTGCAGGATGCAACTGGTTCAAGTCTTTGTCCTCTTGCACCTTTTATCCAGGTATTTAATTACAGCCAGGTAAATACTTCCATTATCTTTGTGATAACAATAACCACAAGCATTTCTTATCACACACATTGGTTTTGTGTGTGTGTATAAGTACACTAAATAAAAAAACGTCCCACTTCTTCAAAATTTAGCCCCATCTTGAAAACTGGATATGAAAGAGAAACCACCAAGTTTTGTGGCAGGTGTTTTTAGCCCACCCCAAGAAGTTCCATAGTTAAATCCTGCTGGAAGATTAAGCGCAGCATGGGAGGCATCAGAAATTAAGTTCAGGTGTTATTAATTTTGTTACAGACCTTTTACTCTTAAAGGTTTATGGCCAGGGCTATAAAGTAGGGAAAGAGAGGTGCTTGACCTGTTTGGGTTGTTGAGCTGGGGAGGAGAGTCCTCAGCTGTGCTTTGTTGGGAGTTAAAATGCAGAAGAGAGTGGGGAGAAGCAGGTTCACACTTAGCCCCTCTGTATTTGGGGGAGGGAGGTTAGAAGAGTGTAGCTCTGTAAAAAATGACATCATTTACTCACTTCTCCCTGTAAGGGCTCTGGTTTACGCAGGAGTTTTAAAATCCCCCAGTTTTCCGGCTGTGGCTGCCTTCACTGAGCCAAGCTGCTTTGTAGCTGGAGTGAGAGCTCATGTGAGGATGGCTTTGGCTCCCAGCTCCCCTTGTGCTGTTTAATGTTTGCTTTTTTGTTCCTCCCAGAACCTGAAAGACAAAAGGTTTTCCTCTGCTCATCTCTGCTGGGACAATGAAGCGAGCTAAGGCCGAGGAAATTTGGGAGCGGGGGGTTTTAAGTAACCTGTGGTACTTTTATTTCTTAGGGAGATGAGGGGGTTTGAGTAATGGGTGTAAGAGTTGGGACCTACATGCAGCACCCACCTCCCTCTGAATGTCCTGAACAGCTCCAGGTGGATTTCAGTGGCTCTCCCAACCCTTTGTCCCCCAGGATGATCCCAACCCTTCCATTCCTTGGTCTGTAACAGGGTGAAGCCTTGACAGGACATGAACAGCCTCAGGCTATGCCAGGGGAGGCTCAGGTTGGACATCAGGAGGAATTTCTGCATGGAGGGGGTGGTCAGGCCTTGGAATGGCCTGGAGTCCCCATCCCTGGAGGTGTCCAAGGAGCGCCTGGATGTGGCGCTCAGTGCTCTGGGCTGGGGACAACGTGGGGGTCACAGCTTGGACTTGGTGATCTTGGATCTCTTTTCCAGCCTCAGTGGTTTTAGAGTTCTAAGTACATGAATTTACTAAGAAGTGGGCTGAAAAATCGTGTTTCCTGCAGAGCACTGAGCATCCCGGAGGTGAGTTGGGCTGTGTAGTCAACACAGCTCTGCTGCTGCCTTTCCTACCCTGGAAGCATTCCAAGGACAATTTTCTCTGCCTCGCTGCTTATTTTCATAAAACGCTCAGGAGCCTGATATCTCAGAAGCTTCTGCTCTCTCAAGGCTGGTTGATGAGTTCCAAATTAACCTTCAGTGTGTGTTTCAAGCACAGTCCCACCCACTCTGCTCTGATCCCTGGGAAGAGTGACATCCAGGTCGCAAGTTTATCCTGAACAATGATCTAAAGGGGAATCTTTGTAAGAGACAAACGCAGCCTTATTGATGGCATTTGCTATTTCAATCAGATAATTATGGATACGACTCAGGAACTGAGATGCCCTTGTGTCCTGATTTTCTGTAAGTACCGAGGGCTTGTGAAGGAAGTTTGGTTATTACTTACAAAAAAATATGGCCTGAGTAGAGAAGAAAGGCAGGGGGATCTCTCAGAGGATTAATTTTGTATTGTGTTTGCCTCTATTATAAAATTGTTAACATATCCCCTCCCTCCCCTGGAAGAGTAATGGCAATATGAAAGCCAGTTTTACAATTTTCATCCTGTGTCTAAATCCTCCCTCATCCTGCTGCCTTCTTACAGCACTGAGCTTTTCCACAGTATTCATTACCCCTCTCCAACAAATAAACACCCCACACCTGCGAGTGGAATTTCATCTGGGCAGGAAAAATGGAAACTTTGTCCTGGCGGAGCAGGGCTTGTGCAGGTCCTGCCACTCTGAGGGGCATTGCTGCAGCGAGGGGTGAGCTGAGCACCACCAGGATGTTAAACTGAACGCTCTGCACTGGCAGAGAGCTTGGAAAATGATGCCAGGGGGCTCAGGTTACTGCATCAGCACTTCCCTCGGGCAGAAATGTAGGCCACTGGATCTTAGCAAGGTGGATGTTCCCTATTCCCCTTCCCTGGCTTCTGAAATAGCTGTAAAAAGGTGAGCAGTTTTTTTTGTGTCTGCAGAGTGTGAGCTCAGTACCCTCAGTTCTTGAGTTCCCCTGTTAATTACAGCTCATTTCACCCCTGTATTGTAAAGTTTTACCCAAGCAGTTCAACCAGAGTGGGAAAAACCATCACAAGAGCAGCACAGGCCAAACCTGCAGGAGGAGCAGACTCAGCATCTGCGCTCTGTGAATTAAAAACTCCTTGGGCTTTATTACAGGCTGGCTCTGTTTGGGTTAGTGCTTGGCAGAGGTGTGTTCAATTTGTACTCGGGAGTGTGTGAACCAGTTTTCTGGATCCTTTCAAGCAGTTTCTGCTAGTTCAGAACTGTCTGCACTTGTCCAAAAGCTAAGAAGGCTCCAAGAAACTTTGGCAACCTGTGCTGCGAACAGAACACGGGAAAACGCTCTCCAAAACCTGAAGTTTGTACAGAAATAAGGTGGCGATTACTGCAAAATGAAACTTTGCCCATCTGGGCATCTTTGGCCTGATTTTTGTTCAGATGTAGAGGATGGTGTGCTTTGTTGTTGTTTTTGTAGTAGTAGTAGTAATAATAATAATAATAATTATTGTTATTGTTATTATTATTATTAAAAATGTCTGAGCCTTTCATAGCTGGATCTAAAATTCAGCGCAAACTCCTGATGTTGACTTGTGCAGCCATGGCAGTACCTCAGTGAGGTACCAAAAAATTCCTTTGTCTGGTGCTGTTTAGTTCCAAACAACAGGAGCAACGCCAAGCAGCTAAAACAGCCCTCGGTGTTCACCGCAGGCTGGAATAAACTCTGTATTTCCTTAGGTGAAAATAAACCACCCTAAAATCACTCCCACCCCTCTTTCCCGGAAGTTTCCTACCTTCTTAACACATGGTGTTGCCCCAACTGTTTTTCCCAGTTCTTAGTACATCAGGAGGAGAGGAATCTTCATTCGGAGCAGCACTAACAAACATCTCACTCCTATAAACTCAGCTGTGGAGGAGCTGGAATTTTTTTAAACCCTGATTAAAACTTAAGTGTACATATTTAATCCTGCAAATAACCAGCTTTATATGGCTGAGGAGAACAGGATGAGCAGGTTTTTTTAATCTGTTCTCTCTCATCCGTGCATTTAAGAGGAAAGACAAGAAGAGCCTGCTCTTTCTCCACCCCGGTGACTTACGTGCAGCTCCCCGGCATCCCAGCAGCTCTTCCCTCTCTGTGCTTCAGGAACACCAGCACAGCTCGTGGAGACGATCCCTGGCGGGTCACAGGAGCTGAGGAGTGACACCATCCCCCCCTTGGATAGAGAGATGTTCCATGTTCTTTGTGAAGGGAAGCGGAAAATCCGTGGCAACAGGGAAGTGCTCACCCCATCCTAGGGCTGCCCTGCTGCGTGGTAAGCGAAGAGCTGATCCTGCCTCTGCATCAGCTGGTTTCCCACAGGACTCAGAGGTCTGACCTGGATCCCTTGGAGGCGACCTGGATCACCAGAAAATGCCACAGAGGACGAGCCCAGCAGCTCCCGGAGGGCAGGGTTCAAGGAGACCTCGAGAGCAGGAATTCCAAACGCATCTTCCCACCTCGAAATGCTCCGGGCAGATTTGCTGAGGAGGAGCCTCGTGTCAGTACCCAGCTGGGAGGACATGACCCAAGCTGGCTAAATTTGTCACGGCAGGGGAGGTGTCGGAAAACGGAGCGTGCCTGCTCCGGGCAGGACACAATGCTGGAAAAAGGAGCATCGGGTTCAGCTGACTGTTGACAGTCTCCTAGAGACCAGGGCTGGGAGTTTTGGAGGGATGGGCACTGAAATGGAGACAACAGTGCAGGACTGGCTGGGATGGGGTCACTTCAGTCTAATATCCATGATTAATTCCCTTTTTCCCTACAGCAGCGTGGGTTATGGCAGGGACAGCAGCCTGCAGGATCAGACAAGGATAAGTAATTAATTTTCCTGTCCCACTCCCCCTCAAACCCAACACCAGAGCTCCTGGTTTTTCGTAACATGGACTTGGACAGATGTACCTGAACTGAGGAAGAAAGTCATAATAAAAAGATGTACCTGAAAATATTTTACCTCCACTTTTCCTTGTCCTTTCTTCCTGCTACATTCCCCTATAAGGAGTCACTTCTCTTTTCGGGAAGGTGTGTTGAGTTGTCCCTCTCAAACCCTAAAAGGGCACACATCAACTGCACCTGGAAAATAGCTGGAAACCTTGGCCAAAATAGGGATGGGACAAGGAAGAGGCTCATCTTTCTCTCTGTTAATCACAGAATGATCTGAGTCAGAAGGCACCTTAAATATCATCTTGTTCCAATCCCCTGACATGGACAGGGAACTTTCCACTGTCCCAGGCTGCTCCAAGCCCCAATGTCCAGCCTGGCCTTGGACACTTCCAGGGATCCAGGGGCAGCCACCTTTCAGTCCCCGCCCGATGGCTGAAAATCAGTGAGCTGCAAAACGCTTCTGTGAACTTTTTTTTTTTGGGGGGGGATTTTGACCAGCACGGGACACAAGGCAGTGCTCTCCCCAGACCCCACTAGATGTCAGTGTGCTCTGCGGCTCCGGGCGCCGGGCTGGCCTGCGGGAGATGCTCCGGATCCGAGCCCTCCTGCCGCCAAACTGCTCCGGCTTTCACGGAGAGAAAGTCAGGCTGTTGGTGTTGGGTTCGTGCCTTTGGGAATCACGGAATCGTCGAGGTGGAAGAGCCCTTCAGGACCACCCCAGCAGCACCAGCATCGCCCCAAACCCTGTCCCCAAGGGCCACATCCAGACTGCTCCTGAACACTCCCACAGGCAGGGACTCCACCACCTCCCTGGGCAGCTCATTCCAAGGCCTCACCACTCTGCCAGGGAAATTTTCTTTCCCAATCTCCAACCTGCCCCTCCCCTGGTGCAGTTTGAGGCCATTTCCTCTCCTCCTTTCCCTTGGGACACGGCAGCAGAGCCCGCCCCCCCCTCACTGCCCCTCCTGTCAGGAGTTGTGGGGAGCAGGGAGGTCCCCCCTGAGCCTCCTCTGCTCCAGGCTGAGCCCCTTCCCCAGCTCCCTCAGTCTCTCCTCATCAGACTTGTGTCCCAGCCCGTTCCCCAGCTCCGTTCCCTTCCCTGGCCACGCTGCAGCCCCTCAATGTCCCTTTTGGAATGAGGAGCCCGAAACTGGACACAGGACTCGAGGTGGGCCTCACCCATGCCACGCACAGTGGGAATGGGCGCTGGGATGGATGAGTGCAGATTTGGGAATGCCTTTGGGTGGACAACCCTTCCCAGAGAAATGGGTTTGAAACCCTAAACTGCCCTGGGAACGTTGCAGACACCGATATCTGAGCTGGGAACTTGTTTGTTTACCACCAGGCCGCAGCACCAAGAAGCATTTATTAAATGACTCTCCCAATATTCTTCTTGAGTAAGAGTCTGTCAATTTTCTTTTTTACTGTTTTGTGAGTGCTGCCACTGGCAAGGATCCTTTGGAAGATCTTCCAAAGGCAGATCTCTGCATCAGCCACTAAGCTCCTCATCCTTGCCCCCCCGGAAAGGTCAGGGATGTTTCTGCCTGATGCCTTTGGTGCAAATCATTGCAAAGTGAAGAACTGGCCCAACATTGGATCCAGATGTGGCTTCAGAGTCCCCGACCCTCCCTGTCCGTGCTCACACGTGTTGGAGGTTTCCTCATCCCGTGTTCTGGGCCTGCCTCAATCGCAGGCATTTCACTCTTGATTTATTTTCAAAAAATCCAAAAAGAAATCCCACTGCCACTATATCATCAACTCTTGGCAGATCTATAAAAATCTACTTGTTATGCTGCTTCGAGGGACTGTCTCTCAAACAATATTAATATTCCTGAGGTTTGGTATTTAACAAAAAAATCTGGGTCAAACCCTTGCAGGTGACGAGGCAAGAGAGGATCCCTCCTTCAGATGTTTGATGCACATCTGAACTGGAAGTTTGGCAGAGCCTTCCCAAAGCCTGAACCGGTATTTGAGTCGGGTATTGGAGCATTTTTCTCTTTTATTTATTCCGTGATGGATGTACAGGGCCAGCCTGAGATGCTCTCCAAGGGAAGAGCTGCGCTGTTCAATGTAAAGCAGATTAGGGGATGTAAATTCAAACTGAAATGCAGCAGGGGAAGCCAGATATCCACCCTATTGATCTCATCGCTACATAAAATATTAGGGAAAATTCCTGAGCTGACCAGGCTTTCTGGGCTGTGCAAGGTCTCCCCACGGTGATGATGCACTGGGTCCCTAAATAGTGTCCCTAAATTAAGATTTAGAAAATCTTTGTTTCAGCAAACAGCAGAGATGTGTGTTTCTAGAATCACTCAATGTCCTGTGCTCTGAAATGTAGAGGATATTTAGAAAGTATTAATTATTTAATGTATCTCAATAAAACTTGTTCCTCCCATGAGGCACAGAAACATTCTTCTGGCCATCAGAAGATTGACGTGGTCATTTTTTGAACTCTGAAGCCCTTTCACGGAATCCCGGGATCACTGAGGCTGGAAAAGCCATCCCAGTCCAGTTTGTGCCCAATCCCCACCCTGTCACCCAGCCCAGAGCACTGAGTGCCACGTCCAGTCCTTCCTTGGACACCTCCAGGGGGAATTTTCCACAGGGATGTGCCTTCATGGTGCTTTACAATTCCTAAATCACGATATTTCTCATTCTTAGTGTTGCTGTGACCTCCCTTTCCTTTTGGGGGTGGATTTTCCTGAAGAGAATCCAACAAACTCTGCAGGCTGCAGGTGTGGAACCCACAGCAGATACTGAAACACTTGTGAGTTGTTAGAATAATAAATTGTAATTGCTGGTAAGGCCAGGAAAGGACAAAGTCAAGCAGGAGAAGGAGTTTTGAGCTGTGTGAAAGGACCAGAGTGTTTGTGACCATGGTGAATTGTCTGCTCAGGCTCACAACCCCTGCTGAGTGGCCAGAGCTCAGCTGACTTCTCATTAATTGCCCTTGGGCTGCTGCCAAAACCAAATGTTCTGCTCCTGAGAACAAATCCCAAGGATGGAGGTGAACACGGAGAAGGGAGGGATTTCCCAGCCCTTGGCAGTCAGGGATGGGGCTGCTCAGGGAAACTGCCGGAGGGCAGAGGCTCCTCTAGTGGCTCAAACACAAAGGTGTGGATTCTGGGTGGAGAAACACAAATATCCGGATTCTGGACCAAGGAACTTTCTCTGAAACTCTTTGTCCTGCACCTTTGAGTGCAGAACTTGCTGAAGGAAGTTTCTCCTGGAGGAGCTCAGCCATTGCAGGAGAGCAGGACTCTCCCACGGAACACTGAGTCTGTTTGGAATGTTAATGAAAGCTCAGGAAAGTGGGAATCAGCTGAAGCCAAGTGGTTCGCAGAGGGCCACGTCCATCACTGCAAGTAGTTCAAAGAGGTTTGAAAAATCCATCTTTTCGTGAATTCATGAATTCAGGTGAGGAGCCCTGAACTCTCACACCTTCATAGGCAAAACCAGACGGGTTTTGTTTTGTGTGTGTGTTTTGTTTGGGGATTTTTAATGCCTCATTTTTCAAATCCGGTTATAAAGCAGGGAAGATCAGTGAGGTTTGTAGCACATAGGTTTGAATTTCGGGTAATGAGGGGGAATATCTGCATTCACTCTGAGGTGGCTCTTCTGTTTTAGAACAGCCAAAAGAGCCTTCACAGATGTCTCATGGTTGCCTCCTTCCAAATCCCTTTGGGTTTTAATTCAAGCATTACTTGGAGAAAAGTTTTTAATTTTGAAATTAAAAATGTTGGGTTCTTCCAGGTTTTGACCATGATTCCCCACGACATGTATTTATTTATTGGTAACAAAGGTGGGGAGATGTTTTATTGTCTCATGACTGTGGGCCCTACTTAACCCCACGGCTTGGTTGGAAAAGACTTCTAAGAGGTCTTTTCACCCATCAAGTCCTACCTCTGGCCTTTTATTTTAAAGAAAAATCCATTTTCTTTTCCTAATGGGAGCAGAGAACCAATCTGGCTTGGATGGGAATTTCTGACTGCTGGCTTTGCTACAGAGAATAAATTCCTGAAAACCAGCATTTTAAAGAGTATGGAGCGACTTAATTTGCAGCTGAACTCTGCGGCTTCCCTGTAGCCCCTTCAGACCCTGCAGGTGCTGTGAGGTCTCCACACAACCCTCTCTTCTCCGGGCTGAGCAGCTCCAAATTTCTCACCCTGTCTCCACAGGGGTGCTCCAGTCTCCTTATCAACTTCATGGCCCTTTGGGGTCTCATGTTTTGTGTTCCCTCCCAATCTCCCACTCACCCCCAGTTTCCTCACCAGCGTGACAGAATAAAAACCAGAAAAGCCCTTGGCTCTGTGCAAGCCCTGCTCAGCAATAACAGAAAAATCTCTATTTTATCTACCCTGTGTCCAGCACAAATCCAAACCACGGCTCCGTCCCAGCCACTGGGGGAAAAAAAATGAACTTTACCCCAAGCCAAAAGCAGCAGAGATGGTAATAATGAGAATTATGAGTTTTGGGGTGCAGCACAGACTTTGGTTCGTATTCAGCCATTGGTAACTAAGACACAGATTCCCCCCCAGAACTGGCAGACTGACTGTTAGCAAAATGAATTTTGTATCACTGTGATTTGCCTCAGGCTATGAAAACCAGGAAGAAATTTGTAGGTGAAGATCTTATATATTTTTTCAACTAATTGAATCTCCTTGCAGGTTATGTGAAAAGTAAAACCAGGACTTTGTGCTTTACTTTCTGAGTGGTGCCCAGGCAAGAAAGGTTGTTAAATCACCAGTCCCAGAAGTCACTGTGCCTGTTGAGGTTGGCAGTGCCTGTTAAAACACAAAATCAGTCAGGCTCAGAAATATGAGACAACGAAGTTGGTCCTAGTCTCATTTTCAGCCCCAAGAACTGCAGCCCTCTGGTCTTCTGTGTTATCTTGGCAAACACCAATCTGGTTACGGGCTGAGATCAGGATTGCACAGGAGTCTCCTCAGCAAAATAATTTCTGAGGCACAAATTCAGTTCTTGTTCGGGTTATTTTTAAGGGTTATTGAATCATTTGGGAGTGGAGTCCCAGCTTCATCATCTTCCCTAAAGGGATGCAGGCACATGTGAAGGTAATGCTGGAATCGTTGTATCCCTGGGTCTGAGATTCCTGGAACCACTGAATGGTTTGAGCTGGAAGGGATTAAAGTTATTTATCCCTCTGCCAGGGGCAGGAACACCTTCCAATGGGCTAGGGTGCTCAAAACCCCTCTCAGCTTGCCCATTTTCCGTGGATCTTGCACAGAGGTTTGCCAGTTTGGAGGACAAGCGTGGATAAAGATTGCTGAGGATGAAGGAAGCGAGGGAGCAAAAGTAGCTGCAGCATCAGCCCGGGGTCTCATTCCTGCTTTTCAGCAATCCCCGTGCCAGTGGAGGAGAAGTCACAAAAAGAAAACATCTCGCAGAGGCACAGCCAATAATCCTCACATTACATGCTGAAACTGAGACTGTTTCACTGTGATCCTAATCTCAGCCCTCTGCTTCCACATCCAGACAGGTCTGGGTGGAGGACAGATTCCCTCTGCATCCCAAGGAGTGCAGCAGGTACGGAGCCTGGGCCCGCTGCAGCTGCTTTAACCTATTATCTTCACTTTTTTGTCCTTTTTTTCGTATTTTAGAGTTTGAGCCTCAACCTCAGCAGCTCTTCAGCCTGCCTGAAGGTTTCTCAGAGGGTCCCTGCTTTGAAAAGCCCATGTCACAAACATTAAATCTGTAATTACAGACAAAATTAGACTTTGCTGGGCACGAGGCCTATCTCTAAATCAAACTGGCGTGAGGCACGGTGGCGTTACTGGAACAGGCTCAAAATCAAGTTATGAACCATGACTTGGCTCAAATTCTCTCCCTAGTCCTCAGTCATTAGGTTTGATATATACAGGAATTTCACAGGGACACACTGGAATTCCCAATCCATTTTTGATCAAAGTCTCCATCGAACGGGACGGGAAAGTTTTGGCAGCTCAGAGACAAGTTCTGTTATCACCGAGATCTTTTTTAGCTTCATAAATATAACAATTTCAATTAAATTTGCTGATAAATTAGGAAACATGAAGTCAAACCTTCCTGGTAGATCAGACTGACACTTAATTAGGGCACAGCTACTTCAGTGATCTCCTGATCACTGCCACTTACCACGCTTTGGCTCAGAGCACAGAGCAGGCTCTGAGCACACAAACCGGGTTCCTTTTGGCTTAAATAAAACCAGACAATGTTCCAGTGTTGTTCTTAATTCTCCCCAATTATTTCTACATCTTCAGCCCACAGGCCCAGACTAAAACCAGCCTGAAGTCAACCCCTTGAACATCTATCATCCTCACATCAGATACTCAACACTGGCTTTTCACTCTATAAATCCACTTTTATCAGGCCTCGTGCTCGCTGATGCAGATTCGGCCTTAAATTTGCAGTTTGTTTGACAAAAATCACTTGGACAACATTTCTGAGCGGTCCTCAGACTCCGCAGTGAAGCTCTTGGCTGTGGATCCGTCCCCCTGCGTGAGCATTTTGGATTTAAAAGCTGTCCTTAAAATCCTCGTGCTGTCAGAATTTGCCAGAGGTTGCAGGAAGCACATCTGAAGTTTGGGGGTGTGATTTGCAAGCTGTCTCCTTGACGATCGATAACAAATTAACATCCAGCGATTCCTGCTCTGCCAGTGGCGCCTGAGCAGCACCGCAGGATCTGAGGCTGTAAACAAAGCTGGAAGGCTTGGATAGAAGGGATGAAAGTCCAAAAATAGAGGCTGTGTTGGGTGAGTGGTCACCTCTGAATATTCAGCCAGGGGGTTTCTAAAACTTCTGGTGTTCTTGTAGCATCACAATCATCAAAGAAAGAGAGAATTCATCATAACATCCAAATCCTCTTGGATGGATGGGAAAAGACAGTAAGGGAGAGAAGCAGGGGGAGGAAGTGGACAAAAGTGAGGGAAGGAAGCATTTTGATCTCATGGCAAACTTCAAGTGAAAAGAACTGGGACAAAATAGTCATGGAATCACAGAATCACAACTTCCTCACAAGGGGCGGTGGAGAAACACTCTGGGAGCAGGGACGGGGCCTGAGGGAGCGGCTGGAGCTGGGCCAGGAGGGATTTAAGTTGGATTTTAGGGAAAGGTTCTTCCCCCAGAGGGTGCTGGGCACTGCCCAGGCTCCCCAGGGAATGGGCACGGCCCCGAGGCTGCCAGAGCTCCAGGAGCCTTTGGGCACCGCTGCCAGGGATGCCCAGGCTGGGGTTGCTGGGGGTCTGGGCAGGGCCAGGGGTGGCACTGGGTGATCCTTGTGAGTTCCTCCCACTCAGGATATTCCATGATTCCCCGATTCTTTGATAAATAGAGCCTGAACGTACGTTTGCCTTCAGGAGATGAGTCCTTGGCTGATCTCCATAAAAGCTGCCAAACCAAATCTTTTTATGTAGCAATAAAAAGACGCCTTTAATCTGGTGAAAACTTGCTTTCAGCTACTTGTCTGCTACCTAAACCCAGTTCAGATTGGGAAAAAAAAAAAAAAAAAAGAAAAAACTCTTTGTTTTTCCACAGGTTCTCGTTAAAGGAACTCCAACAATTACTCCTGGAATTGTGCGAAGCCCGGTTGTTCCTCACAGCTGTGATAATGCCACAGACATGGACCACCCCGCCGGCCTGTCAGCTTTAAAATATTACTCCTGGAATAATGAAAAATCGCCAGTTTCTCACTATGGCTTCATGATTTATGTGCGGTTCCTCAGAGGTTGATCAGTTGGTTTGTTTCCTTACCTGGAATGAATGATGAATATTTTAAAAAACACTTAATGCTGGATCTGGTGCAAATGAGATAATTTTACAGTGACTTGTTTAGTTGTTTCCAGAATAATTGGACATTATTACCTGCCCACCATGCGTGAACTATGGGTCTCTGGAGGGGCTAAATGCCTTCAGTGGATGTTTCCTTAATATTTCCATGGAGTTCATCTGCTCTGTTCATACAGGAGCTTTTACCAGATGGTTCTCCAGCCCCGTAAGGACATTTCACATTTTCCATCCATTACTCACCAATGGAAAATGGAACGGTTTGATTTGTAACTTTTGACTGACTCACTTCTGTTCCTGCGCTAAGGAATCGTGTCCAGAGTGTCCCAGGGAGGTGGAATTGGGAAGGAGTTTGCTGTTACCTGGAGTGGGATCAGTACAATATTGAAGGGAACAGCTTGCCGTCCTTTATGGTTGAAGAACAAAGTGGGGTTTGTAAGGCTTTTCCTGGGATGGTTTGGCAAACAAAATTTGGGTATCTACCCCAAGAGTAATTTATTAAAAATTCATGAAGAATCCATTATCATTTGGATCTGCTGCTGGGAGAGAACCAGGAACAGAGGTTGTCTCACCTGTGGTGCTTTTTGGGCAGTGGGGAGCTGAGGGCAACACATAACCCAAGCTTACCTTTGTTTCCAGACTGGGAAATGTTTAGGCAGGGTTATTTTATTTTATTTTATTTTATTTTATTTTATTTTATTTTATTTTATTTTACTGGAGGGTTCCATTATGCTTTTTTTTTACAATTGGACCTTTGAGATATTCAGCATCCTTGTGTCTAATAAACTACCAACATTCCATTTGCCACTGAAGATCTTCAGCACGGATCAGGTAGCAGGAAATGGCCACTTTTGAGAAGATATTCAGAAAACTGCTGTTTCCAAACATAATCCTGCCTGTGCTGTCAGAGTTTGCAAAGCAGGAGCTGGATCTGAAGACAAACACGGCTGTCTTCTGTTCTTGTTATCCTTGTTAGTCTCCTTTGAAGCCACACTCCTCCAACTTCTTCCTTTTAGGAAGGATGTGGAGCTGCTGGAGAGAGGCCAGAGGAGGCACCAGGATGAGCAGAGGGATGGAGCAGCTCTGCTGGGAGGAAAGGCTGGGAGAGCTGGGATTGTTCAGCCTGGAGAGGAGAAGCTCTGGGGTGAGCTCAGTGTGGCCTTGCAGGGCCTGAAGGAGCCACAGGAAACATGGAGAGAGACAATTCCCAAGGGCTGGAGGGCCAGGAGCCAGGGAATGGCTTCCCAGTGCCAGAGGGCAGGGCTGGATGGGATCTTGGGAAGGAATTGTTCCCTGGGAGGGTGGGCAGGCCCTGGCACAGGGTGCCCAGAGCAGCTGTGGCTGCCCCTGGATCCCTGGCAGTGCCCAAGGCCAGGTTGGACACTGGGGCTGGGAGCAGCCTGGGACAGTGGGAGGTGTCCCTGCCATGGCAGGGAGGTTGGAATGGGATGATCTTTATGATCCCTTCCCACCCAAACCATCCTGTGATTCTGTGATTCTCTCCCAACACCATTTCCAGTTTGACCTTTTTCTTTCAGCTTTGATCTGTTGGCCACAGCTCCGAGCTCTGGCTACTGGAAAGAACCAAGGGCTGGACCCCTGGGGTCACAAAGCCCAATGCCCCACTTCTAGGTATAAGCATGAAGAAGCACTTTGCCTGGAGAGACAAATAAAAAAATTACTCAAGCCCCAAAATACTCCTCGGGACCCTTTAGCAAAGTCTGTGTAACTACAAAAGCCTCGTAGCAACTCCAGCTGTCACAGTGCTTGAAGAAGTGAACGAGGAGATCACCAATGGCTCCAGCCAGTCCTGAAAAGTGAATAACTTCCAAAATTTGAAATGGAACATGCATTGGGATGGCAAAGGAGCTTTCTAGAGCTTGCCCAAACCCTTGGGATGTCTGAAAAGTTCTCCACTTTTTAGTAACCTAATCCTACAAAAACCTTTTGTTCCAACATCTCTGGCTAAAGTCCACTTTGCTGCTTGTCATGGGGGTTACACCTCTCCAGTGAGCCCTGGCCTCCAAAAACGTTCTTGACTGGAATCTCTGGGGTCTTTCTGACCCCATCTGTCTGTAGGAATCGTTATGATAAATGTATTTGCTGGGAAGTCACTCTTTTATGGTGGCGAGGAATTGGGTGTGGGGAGACTGCTGCTTGTCCCTTGGATTGTGCTATTTATTGGTTTTGTCTGCATTATCTCCGTCCCTGTCCTCTCTTTCCAGGCAGTTTTGGGCCATGAGTACCTGTGATTGTGTGTGCTTTCCCAAATAACCTCGCTGCAGTCTGCAAGTGTTGCTGAAGCCTGTTATGAGAATTTGACGTGGTAGAAATCAAAGAACGGAGCAGATCATATTCAGAGTGGCACCATATTATTTTGATGTCAGAAAGTCAAATGGAAAGGCCTTTTTTCCACTTTTCTGAAAAAAAAAAAGGAAGAAAAACTCATTTTTATTCATAAAAGAGGCTGCTTCTTTAGCTGGAAAGAATTTTTCCCCTCTCACTAGGAATATAAATAATGCAAGTAGAAGAGAGCAGAGAAGCCACATTAATCATGCATGTATGGATATATTTTATTTCAAAATTATTTTCTTAAATCTAAAAAACATCCATGACTGTCTCATTCGAGTACAGTAGTTTTCATAATATAGTGGACATATATAAGTATTTATTTCTTTCCTCAGAGAGCTGGGTTTTAAAACATTTTTCTTTTTAATATCCAGAATTCATGTAAGTTTTAGGACTGACTTAGGCTGAGGCCATAATTCTTAAAGGGCTTGTGCATACGGCTGACTTGAGGAATGTAAGTCCCTCTCAGTTCAATAGAACAACTTTGTCTAAGTTAGATGCTTAAAGAAGATCAAAGCCCGAGCCTAACTTTCCAAATCCAAGTCAGGAACATTCGTTATAATGATCTAAGCCATGCACAAAAATAAAAATAGCCTTTGGAAAAGCCACTGCAGTTTCAAACATGACAGGATAAGCCGTAGGTGAGAGGTGGAGCTGGATCCGTGCAGGTCCCAGGAGTTACCCCCACAGGAAAATCAGCTTTTGCAGGAGGAGTGGGAGGCAAAGCAGGGCAAGGGAAACCAGGGACTGGAAAAGAGCTGAGCTCTCTTTCAAGAGAGTTTTAAACTCCAACAAGAGGTAGCAAACCACACTGAAACCACTCCTGGCTGTGACTTTCTGTGCAAGCCCTGCTGGTCAAAGCTTCTGCGCAGAGCCCATTGCCCCCAGTGAGAAGTAAATATTGGTAAATACTGAT
Source organism: Gymnorhina tibicen (assembly GCA_013399875.1). NCBI lineage: Eukaryota > Metazoa > Chordata > Aves > Passeriformes > Artamidae > Gymnorhina > Gymnorhina tibicen. The sequence continues at coordinate 237,718 of VXAZ01002650.1, read as the reverse complement.
TTTGACTCGAGAAAACTGCAAGGGAGACACAGAGCGCCTGGACCTGAGCTCCAAGCAAAGCAGGCAGGCTGTGGAGCTCTGTGGTGAGCAGGGAGGAGGTTTCCAGCAGGGAATTCAGCAGACAGTTGCTGCTGGATGCCTTTGCTCCAGAGGCACCTTCTTCCTCTTTTTGTGTGGGTCAGGCTTTTTTCCATCTGCCTTTTGCACAGCGAGGTTATCAGCGAGTTCATGTGGCTGCTAAAGGAGTTGAGGGCTGATTGAAGGGAGGGGCGTGCTGGAAACGTTGAAAAAAAATTAATTTCCTGTCGAAATATGTTTTGTGCCTCGGTGAAATAGCAGGACCTGAACGTGCCTCTGGTTTCAATAAAAATGTTTAGGGCTTGGGTTTTGTTTTTGTCAGTCGGAGAAAATTCAGCCATCTCCACTACAAAGCATCTTCCCCGTGTGAGAGAGCAGATGGGAGGCTTGGATCCCCAGATGGCGAGCAGGGATTCTGCAGTGCTGGGTGGACATTTCTGCTCCTTTCCCATGGAGATCTGAGCCCGCTCAGTTCCTCAAGGAGGGAAGGGAAGGCTCCAGGAGCAGCTCCTGTGTCAGAAACGGGGAGGCTCTGGAGGCACAGGTGGAAGGAAGAGCCCCTGGATGTGGCTCAGGGAGATGGGAAAGAAGAGGGAATACCTGAAAAATCCTAGAGCATCTGAAGAAGTGGAGAGGAGACCACACAGCCCAGCAGATGCTCTCTGGGATGCCAGTGGTGCCCCGGAATCGTGGCGCTCACCCCAAAAGTTGTTCTCGTTTTTGTCCTGTTTCTGCAGCCTGGGTCACCGACTGTACCCACACAAATTTGCATCTTCAGGGGGAGAGACTTTTTAAATAAAATATCCTCCAAACACACCAGGAAATATTTTCTCTACAGTCTTTAAAACACACACAGAGCCTTGGCAGAGAATAGGATGTGCACATTTCCCATTTTCTTGCAGGGCACTCTCTGGGATGGGCTTTTCATCAGCTCTCCCTCCATGGCCACTGCCCCTAAATTGCATTTATTTACTACTGAAACCCTTTTTGTTTTTTACTTAACTATTTGCACTGCAGCATGGGTGGCAGAAGGTTTTTAATGCAGTGGTTGCTCAACGGGAGGACTGATTTTTTTAGTTCTTCATTAGAAACAAACTGAATAAAACTTGAGGAAAATTTTCAGTTTATTGGCTTTCCTGGTTCCTGAATGCCTATTAGCAATTTGCAATTGCTGGCCCTGATTTCCTCAACAAATATTTTAGTAGACATGTTATTAGAAAGAGGCATAGTAGATATAGTAGAAATATTTATTTCTTGCAGTCATGAGGTTTTTTGAAGAGACTTTCAGTACTTCACATTCAAAATTAGAAGTATCTGGAACAGCTGAGACTTAACATGAATATGCGTTAATATAAAGTGCAGCTTTTTCAGCTTGGGGTGGGGGAATGAGAAATTTGAAGCTTCTGAAGGTTTTCCCCAAGTGAAGAATTTGTTTTCTATTTTTTTTAAGAGTAAGTAGCAAAAAATCCCCCTGAGACAGGCGTGTGCTGCTCTAGATTTAAAGATTAGAAGCACAAACCATTTTGTCCTACACCTTTCAGAGATTTAGTTACAAAGGTCACTGTAAGATTTGTTGTCTCAAAATATGGAGTTTCAGGGGAAAAGAGTGTGATAGGAATATCTCGGCTATACAAGTTATGGAATATCATCCACGGGGTGGAAGCTCGAATGTGCAAGGCAGATTTTCAGCTCTTTTGAACTCTGGTGGTGCCACAGTGAAATAAATCAAGTTTTGGCAGTCAGCATTAGCTGAGTTCCTATTTTGAGGTATAAAATTTGGGAATGCCAAAGAGCAGCAGTGACGAAGATGAGGGGATCTGTTTGCAGCAACGTGTGGCAAAATCTGTTCAGGCTCAGAAACAGAGGGTTGGAATTTTTAAATCATGGAAGCACCTCAAAAACCCACGGCCAGCAGGGAAGGGATTGGGATTGTGCCCCTGTGCCCCGCTCAGGTGAGAGCCCCACCTGCAGAGCTGCCCCAGCCCTGGGGCCAGCACAGGGAGGACGTGGAGCTGCTGGAGAGAGGCCAGAGGAGGCACCAGGATGAGCAGAGGGATGGAGCAGCTCTGCTGGGAGGAAAGGCTGGGAGAGCTGGGATTGTTCAGCCTGGAGAGGAGAAGCTCTGGGGTGAGCTCAGTGTGGCCTTGCAGGGCCTGAAGGAGCCCCAGNCTTTAAGGTCCCTCCCAACCCAAACCACTCCATGATTTTATGATGAACCCCATCAGGTGCCTGTTTCTCCCCTGTATCTGTAGCTCCTCACAGAAGCAGCCTTTGCCTCCAAGAGTCTAAACATACAACAGAGGATAGGAAAGGCACAGATAGAAAGTGAGACACGCTGATTTCCCCCTTTTTTGCAGCAGATCAGCATCGACACCAGAGGTGGAACCTGCTCTTTAAACTGGGACACTCTTGGGTCACACTCTGGGCTGAGGCTGGGAACTGCCTGTGCCTGTTTCAAAGCCCATTGGGATAAAAATGAAAAAATGCTTAGATAGTTGTGGTTTAGATCCCTCTTGTCATTAAAATGACATTTTCTGGGGCCAGGAGGCAACAGAGAATCAAAATCTTTTACCTGAAGGACAGTTTTGTTTTACTTTATTACTGTAACGCTGAATAATTCCAAAAATACAGGTAAATTGTGAGCATGGGTTCTAAATGCTCACAATTGTCTTTTGTTTCTTTTATTTATTTACATTTATTTTATGAGTTTTAAATGAGCATTTAAATTTTAAACGCTGCAAAAGGAGAAAGATACATTTGGTGTTGAAATACGAATGCAAGAGTAAAATCTCTGACTTCCAGTCCTCAAAATAAGCTGAGATAATTTCACTAACTTGAGGGGTAGCTGCTTGGTAAATGATTCCTGCAGGTATTCCGCCTGCGTTTGTCCTTCAGAGACATTTTGGGTTTCACTCCTCCTTGGCAAGCTAAGAAATGAAGAATTCTCGACCACACCCCTAAATAAATCATAACCATCTGAGTAACCCCTCCTGGAATTCCGATGGAAGGGCAGAGCGTTGGTCCCCTTGTCCCTGCTCGTTCTGAGCGTGCTCAGGGCCAGCAGAACGAAGGAGCTGGAAAATATTCCAGCTCGAGCCCTTGGTGCAGCAACAGCTCCTAATTACTCAGGCCTTGCCTTATTATCCTGATGCAAAAGTCTTTATACCCCTTCCAAAACGCACAGATCCTCAGCAAAGCGCCTCTGGCTGGTTTTATTACTCGTGTAAATCGCAGGTGACGGGCTGAGTGATAGAAAAAAAAAACCCAACAAAGTGAGCAACTCTTAATGACAAACAAGTTTGGAACCGAAAAGAAGGTGAATAAATAAACCAGGGCAGCGCGGGGATTGTTCTGGGAGTCACTGATTTTTCCCTGAAAAGATGAAGTGCATCACTGTGAGAGGAGAGAATGCAGGGAGGAAAGTGGCTTTTATAAAGTGCAAAGGATGGCAGGTAGCTGCATTTTGACACCGGGTTTTCTTGCTGTTGAAATTGTCCTATTACTCCTTTTAAAAGTTCATCCCCGCAACAACCCCGCTGTATTTATTTTTATGAACAATCAAGGAGTTAAACAGCTATTTTTTGTGAATTTTCGAGAGGTTTTTTTTGGTTTGGGTTTGTTTAGGTTTTTTTTTTTAAGTCATAAAAAAGGGAAAGTGCTGCCGTGCCAGAAAACATCCAAGATTTTGCTAATGGTAAAAAATAGGATAAATGGTAAAGTTACTGCATTCATCAGTCAACCACCCCAAAACATTTGCAACCCATTACGGATTTCAGAACTTGGCTGGGAGCGCTGAGGTTCCCTGTAAGCAGCTTCGTGCACTTGTGCCAAATGCAGGAAAAATAGAAGGCACTGCTGAAACGTGTGCTGAGAAAAATACCTGCCTCTTGCTGCTGCTGTAGTAGGAAGAGCAGTAATAATTATAATTATAACGGGCCAGAAGGAATAGGTTTGGACGGGTAGGAACTTCTGTAAAGTCACAAAAATCAACCACAATAAAAATGTCCCGTGCGTGCACCATTTCCTATTCTATTGTCTACGAGCTGCTGTTGAACCGTGCTCAGGTTGGGGCTCTTCCTGCTCCTGCTGGAATATTTATCGTGAGAATGAGGTGCCAGAAGCTGAGGCCTTGTCCTGGGAGAGGGAATTGTCACTCGGGGTTCGTTGTAAGAGCCTCCACTAATTGTGGTCTCCAAGTTAATAATATTTTCCTTCCTCCTCTCTCCTTTCTCTGACTCATGTCTGGTATGTCGTGGATTTAGACAAAACGTTCTTACCCCACACGTTGGGCATCACTCATCCCTTTCCTGCTCTCTCACACCTTCCTTCTCCTTCCTTCTGCTCATTATTCCTCTGTCGAGGATGTCAGGCTCCCACCCAGGCTCTGGGCCGTGAAGTCTTTGTTCTTTCCCCCTGCCTTGCCACCAGGGATCGAGGGAGAAAGCTGAACTCCTTGGGTGTCTCATTTCTTGGTCACTGGGCTCTGGGATGTTGCTGTTTTCTGCCTGTCCTGCTTCAAAAAAGGCAATTTTAAAATTTCTGGTGATTTTTAGGTCGCACCCTTCCTTCCCTGTGCTGTTCCTCAGTGATTTTGCTGCCATTTCTGGTCCAAAAGGGTGGGAGTGAGCTTGGGACATCCTTCAGGATTGCAGTTGTAAAGAATATTTCAAGTAATAAATACGCACAAAATCATCTGTGTGTTGGAAATATGTGGGACTTGCCTGTGCAGTTGTTCCCGAGCGATTATGACTCAGTTTTAATTACCTGTGATACAGATTTTGGAGTATAAAATCCCCTACATCAGATGCATTTTTCAAAACTCAAGGCAAGGCTTTGTCTCTTGCTGCCTCCTGTGAACAGATGTCACTGGATTGGTATTCTGACCCGGTGGTAATTTAGTATCACTTTTTTTGTTGGTTTTTTTTTGGGTTTTTTTGTTTGCTTCCCTCTGCTCAGGTCCTCCTGCTAAATTACAGGGCTCTCCAAAGCCCTGCTTGCTGTCTAGGACTTCTGGTTCCAATCAAATTCCCATTCCAGCCCGTAGAAGTATTTTCAGTAATATCAGAGCGCTTGGAATTGAGCCCCAGTCGAGAGCGCGGCAGACGTTGGTGAGCTGAGAGCCGTGTCCAGTACTGGCTCGGGGAAGTCTTGGAAGAACAAGCCAGAGAAGAACAGGTTTGGAGCTTTGAGCCCCTGAGCGGTTTGTGCTGAGGCAGTCAGGCCACCTGCTTGGGCTCGGGGTTTTTTCAGTGTGTGTTGTACATTTTGGGCAATTTTGGGCAGCTGCTTTTACCTGAAATGTCACTGACTTGTGGTAGCTCCGCACCACTCTCCTCTCGTTTGGAGGAGCAGTGCGGGCTGGAGACCTGGGGTGCCCTTTTCCACCAGGCCAGTGGAGTTTCTCCTCTGGGCAGCTCTGATCTGACCCTGGAGAAAAGGAGGCTCAGGGGGGACCTTGTGGCTCTTCACAGCTCCCTGACAGGAGGGCTCAGCCAGGGCGGGTCGGGCTCTGCTCCCAGGGAACAGGGACAGGAGGAAATGGCCTCAAGCTGAGCCAGGTTGGACACCAGGAGGAATTGCTTCCTGAAAAAGGGTGGTCAGGCCTTGGAATGGCCCAGAGTCCCCATCCCTGGAGGTGTCCAAGGAAGGCCTGGACGTGGCACTCAGTGCTCTGGGCTGGGGACAAGGTGGGCATCGGGCACAGCTTGGACTCAACAGCCTTGGAAATCTTTTCCAGCCTCAATGATCTTGGGATTCTGTGATTCTCTGATCCCTATTTTTAAGCTGAGCCGCTTTCCTGGCCTCGAGGGGAGGGGAGCTGCAGAGAGAAGCAGTGGTTGGCACCACAGCCAAACCCAGGAAGCTCCAACCCAGGCAGAGCTCTCCTGCTCAGCTCCTGCCTGGAACTTGTGCCACGTTTTACATGGACCACATGGACTTGTTGCCTCACTGAGCTCATTAGCCATTAACAAGCAAAAAATTAACAGGTCCAAGGCCATCATTTACCTTAAAATTAAAAGTTTAGGCAAAAGCAGTCTGCAGGGTAATGAAGAGGAAGCTGTTCCTGAGGAAACCTTTGCTCCTGCTTAGGTTATCCTGATACATCAAAGACTTCTCCAGCTGACTTCTGCACTATTTGTTAAAACTGGCTCAGATCAGAAGTTCACATTACGGGGTCATCACAAGCCACGTTTAAAATGAGCGGAATTTACTGGCTGAGGTTGCTTTTTGTAAAAAAAAAAAATTACAGAGTGAAAACACGTCCAGTTTCTAAAATCCACCCAAACTGGGCTTAATTCCTGGGTCATGACAACTCCAAACTAATCACAAGGATTTTATACCCTGTTTCTAAGAGAGTTTGCTTCAGACAATACGTCATCCATGCTGTCACCTATGCTGAATATCTTCCCGGGCTTGGTTGTTATGTCTTTAAGGCAGTTCAGCAGCAAAAAATGCAGAGAAATGTGATTTAATTGCAGACCTGTTGGCTAGAACAAAGGGGCACAGAAACAGATGCTTCCAGCTCCCTCATCTGGATTCTGCGGAGTTTTTTTCCTTCCACTGCATCTCGTAGGTACTGAGCTTGAGGAAAGGGATATGGAACACAAGGCTATCATTCTTCCTAACATGATTACAAAAATCTTATTGTATTAGCAGCATTCCAGCTTCCCTTGCCGAGTCCTTAAGTGAATTAGTGGGTTTTATTCTCATGTGAGAGCCTATCATTATTTAACTCTGTAATTTACTATGAAATCCTCATTGCTTTGTCCCGGGAGTTTTATGATCGTTTTCCCTTAACGATCGGAGTCGCCTTTGCACCCAGGAAGTTTGAGGGGACTTTTTTTGGTTTTGATTTAATCATGGTCTTAAGAGATTTGAGACTTCGGGGATTAATAAAGGATCCCCCAAATCATAAAGCAAATCACAGCATACCAAATCATTCCTCCTTTGAGACCGGTGCCAAACATTTTCTGTGGTGTTCCAGTGAAACTGGACACTCCCAGCCCAATGGCTAGTAAAGTCAGGGAAGGGGAGGGAAAAAAAAGGGACCAAATTTTATTTTCAGTGCATAGCTGGAATTTCAGCCTCTCTGCACACAAGTCCTTGCCATTACAATTTATTAGATGTTTTATGCAGCAGATTTTATTGAATGATTTAGGTAGCCTTGACTTGATCCTTTCCAAATGTGTTCAACAGTATTCAGCTACATGCAAAGCGTGTTTTTATATTCTCACTTTCATGTAACAAAATCCCCCCCAATCTAGATGGAGTTACCCGCCTGCTGCACCGATTGTTTTGTTTTCAGAATTAGTTTGGGAAGGCCTGGCCTCTGCAGCCTTTTCCAGAAGATTTAGGATTATAAATCAGCTGGAGCCAGAAGGAAGAAGAAGGGCACTGGAACCACCAAGCTGACTAAGGGCTATGAAACTCCTGGGAGTAGGAAGGGGAGAGATAAAAGGAAATGGAGAATATTGAGGATGCAGGAAGTACATTTTCCAGAGCATTCCTTGATTCCTTGGTGTATTGATGTACAGCCCTGGAGTCTGTCAAATGCAATACCTCATCTCCAAGAAAATACCTCATCTCATGGAAAACACCAGGGGAGTGAGGGAGACAGCCCCAGGAATTGCTCTCCACTGAAAGCCAGGGAATTCCTTTGCTTCTGTGCTAAGTGTGGAACACAAATATTTGGATTTGCCTTCACACACAGCCACACCGCAGCAGGATTTATAATCTTTGTTCTGAAGGAAAGGGAAGAGGCTTTATCCTCCTGAATCACCTTGTGACAATAATTCCTCTGGAAAAACAGTTTTTATGACACACAGAATCCCTCATGGCAGCCTGGACCTCTTCTGAGAGTCACCAGGGCCAGATGGAAGGATATTTTATTTTTAAAAAGCTGCTTCAAAATATAGGAGTGGCAATTCTGGTATTTTCAGGTGTTACGAATTCCTTATCTGAAGGTAACTTCCTACCAAGTCTGATTTAGGCCTGAAATTTTAACTTTAACCAGGGCATCGCTCTAATTCTCAATACAACGAATTTAATTGTCCAGAGCAGCTGTGGCTGCCCCTGGATCCCTGGCAGTGCCCAAGGCCAGGCTGGACACTGGGGCTTGGAGCAGCCTGGGACAGTGGGAGGTGTCCCTGCCCATGGCAGGGGTGGGATGAGATGATCTTTAAGGTCCCTTCCATCCCGAACCATTCCATGATTTTAATCACATTCTGCTCCTCTAGCAAGTCCAGATGGCACAAAAAACAACATAAAAGGCCAAAGGATTTAATCCACGAAGCCAATTCTGGTAGGAATGAGCAGTGATCTGAAATATGCTTTAGTTTCACTTTATGGTTGCTCTCATGATATTTGCAATAAATAAATCGGATTTTTTGATGTGTGTTTTGGTCCTATAAACGAACCGAAGGCAGGGAAAAAAGGATGCTTCAACTTGAGCTGGGAGCTCACACTCCCAAACCCATCTAGAGAATGTCCAGGCCCCAGTCTGCCCTGCTGGATGAATTTATAAAAATACAAATATATAAAAATGAGAGCAAATCCTCAGTGGGATGAAAACGGCCACTGCCTCCACAGACTTCTATCAGTAGAATATCAGGTGCAAATATTTCCACCAGCTCTGTCTGTGCTGTTCTCATTCAACTCCTCCTTTATTTCACTGGTGAACTTTCTTATCAGCATCATTCTGAAGAGCTTTTAAATTATTTGTGGTCGCTGGTACCTTGAATTTTCATTTATTTCAGTTACCTGACTTCTGGAAATAAAAAAATATCGATGTTTTCAGCCAGTTTCATGCCTTAAGGGATGCAAAGTGAAAGGGGTAAATGTCAGGTTTATCACAAACACCTCCCTTTTCAGCTGAATTGAAAACCAGGCCAAATGTTTTCGGGGTTTCTTGTCTCGCCCTAAATCTCCGCATCATTCACTTTTACAATTTCGTTATGTTTCAGTAAATTGCCTCTTTTTTTGGTGTGTTTTTGAACCTTTCCAGATCGGGCAGGGAAAGCTGAGGGCTTAATGTGGATGTGGCAGGGGGATATTCCTGGAAAAAGCTGCAGCATCGTCCTCTTCATTGCTGCAACCTCATATATATTACATTTTCTTTTCGACCTCGTGTTCCAGGTCAGCTTATTTATCTTCCTACTTTATTTTGTGGTGGAAGGGATGAAAATGAGGGCAGGGAGCAGTTTAGAGGCTCCATTATTGCTGTTGTGCAAATGAGGTGTTCAAATGAAGTGCTGGCCCTTTCAAGATTTACCATTTTCAGCAGCGTAAACCCAAATGATCCTCGGGCTGAGCGTGACCATTCCAAGGAGGACTCTCCAATGATCATTTAAAATAAATGTGTAATCTTTTAATCACTAGGAATTTTATTCATGAGAGTAATTACTCTGGCACTAATCCAGGCTGGATGCTGTTAATGCACTAATTGGCGTGGCTGGAACTCCCTTATGGATTTCTAGGGCTCTGTGGTCCAAGGCTGAGGGAAATTCAGGCTCTGTGCCATGGAACTCTGTCCCAGTCTGGAATAAGGATCGGGCCTAGCACACAGAGGAGAGGTTGGATTCCTCAGAAGAGAAAGCAGTAGGTTGAAATCTTCTCTTCACACCGGTGGTAAACTGAATTTTAACTGAGCAGAAGCAGAGAGGAGCCAGTTCTGAGACAACCTGATGATCCTTCCCATATTCCACCCGGAATCAGGTTTGCACCCGGGTCTCATCTTTTGTTGCAATTAGTGATTTCTTTGGCGTGTGGGAACTGTTTCCCACTCTTTAAAAACAGCTCTGCGGGGTGTATTTTTGATTTCTGAAGGATGCCACCCCAGACCGTGTCACTGAAGCGTTTGTGTTGGACAATAAAACATCATCTGCACGACTGAAAAACAGAGATCATTTAGAGCAGAGACCTTTCTTCTCTCCTGGAACGCGGCTTCAAACTGCCACAAGGCAGGGTTAGGTGGGATTTTTGGAAGGGATTCTTCCTGGAAGTGCCCAAGGCCAGGTTGGACGCTGGGGCTTGGAGCAGCCTGGGACAGTGGGAGGTGTCCCTGCCATGGCAGGGGTGGCACTGGGTGGGTTTTCAGATCCCTCCCAACCCAAACCATTCCAGGATTCCATATGGAATAGGAGAGGGTCTCCCATAGCCCCAGCCATGACTCTCTCAGCAACTTGCCCATTATTTCTTAGAAGATGCTTTAGACATCCAATATATCCAGCTTTCTTATAAAACTCTGTCATTTGGCTGATCATATAATATTTTCTCCCTCTGGTGCTCAGTATTTTCTCTTTACCTGTCAGGATTCAATAAAGAGAACCTTTAGCACTCCCCCCTCCCAAAATACAGGATGTTTTTCAAAGTCTGGCATGATCTCTACAACAATATTTTTATATCCTTTTGTACTTATTCTTATTGAGGTTGGGCCAGTATATTTCAAGATGCTCTGCTCCGGCACCTCTCATAAAACACAGAGGCTCTGGCTCTAGAAAAACCCCATTTTTTGTGGTCCCACTCCTTCATTTGCTCAATTTGATAAAATTTCTTCCACTGAAATTACAATTTCAAGGCCATTTCCAGTTTGAAGTCACCTTCCCATGTGGCCTCACATCACCAACAGCAGCAATTTTCTCGGAAGATGAGGCCGGATATTACACGCCACCTGAATCTCAAATGAATGACCTTTAGTGCTTGACTTATTCTCACTGAATGTGGTTTTTTTTTTCTTTTATGGATATTCTGGATGAATATTTTGGGGTTTTTTTGAGGTTTTTTTCCCCAAAATTTACCTTATCTTGACCCTTAGAAATTGTCACTTTATATTTGCATTGGAAAAGACGGTTCCCAAACTTCTTTTCCCTGCTCTTTGCTCTCCATCCTTGAAGCCCTTTGCAGCTACTCTTCATTTTGTTAAGCAATTTTTTAATTTACCCGTTTGGCCTGGAGATCTTCCTTACAAAAATTTTCCCTCTTTGGTAAGAAAGCTTTTCTACCTCTGCTTACAGAAATTGAAACCCTCCTCCATCCTGAAGTTCCAGAGGTCTCCAGCTGAAGTTCCTTGACTGAATATTCTCAGATTGGTCACTTGGAATTATTGATCTTTTGAGCAGCCAAGATCTCCATTATTCTCCTGAGGTTTTCTATCCTGGATTTCAGCTTTCCCTCTTTTTATGGAACAAGAAGCACGTGGAATTTTGCATTCACTCACATGTTTCTCTTCCTACAAGGTGTGAAATCTCTTTTTTTTCCTGAAAATCAACTACAGGCATCTTGAATATGGTTCCTGGTTTTAACTCTGATTCCATGGGAATCACAAGAATTTAATTTCTCCAGCTGACTTTCTCGGAGTGCTCATCCCACCTCAGTCTGCCCAGGGTTAATTAGTGCAGAGCACTTTTCAACCTGCTCGTTTCAGCTTTATATATGACAGAGTCAAGGTTTTAGGTGAAAACACTGCAGCAAAACCCCCCCAAAAAGATGCAAATACTGGTGTATTGTAAATAAAATGTGATTTACAGCTCCCAGGTGTCCCTTCCTTAGGGACAGGATACATGTGCAAGCCAGGGAATCTATGGATTGGCCAATGTGTGATTTTTAAGGACACATTAAAAGGGAGAGAAGGGAAGCTTGGAACTGCATTTTTTGTTTATTTATAGATATATTCATGTGTGCTCACATATTCAAGCAAGGAGTGCTTTTGTGTTGATATTGCAATAATGTATGTATAGTAATGTATTTATCCATGGTGCCAAACCCCCAGAGAGGCAGGTTTGGAGCATCACCCCCTCTTCCAACACAGGGGAAAAATCCGTAATTTAGACCCAAACCCATCAAGACAAAGTGGTTTGATTTCAGTTACAGACCGAGAAGAAAACAGGCAAAAACAATCCCAATTTTGGAGCGCACAGCCTGAGGTAAAATTGATACATTCATCCCCACTGCAGACTCCTTGGACACTGATTACTGGGCTCTCCTACCAGTGTTTGCAGGACAGCTTATCTGCCAGCTTATCTATTCTCCTCTTCTATAAGAGACGCTGTTCAAAGAGCCTGAAAACACAGCTGCCTCTTTCCAGGCTTTCCCTGCCCCTGAAAAGCAGGAGAATCCCGTGCCTGGGGGCTGGATGCCTCTGGCAATAGAATCCCGAAATTAATCTTCATGGAAAGCGGGCAGCCTTGTTTGGAGGCAGCAGAAAAGGAAAGCACTTGGAGGGGGAAAATCTGCTTAAGACCAAAGGGAAAACTTGGAGGGAACCGCTGTGAAAACGCCGGGCTGGGGAAGCTTCCTGGGCATTTGGGACAAAAGGAGTGAGATCTCTGGATAAAAGGTTGGAATGGGAGAGTTTTCACCGTGAAGAGGCAGTGCAGTGCCAAAAGTCTGAACAAACTGGGAGTTTAATGTGTTGTTAGAGCCTCTCTGCCTGGCACTGGCAAAAATTCCTCTTTTCCTCACCTTTTCCTTCCGAGCAGAAGACGTGACATCAAACCCATTGAACCCATCGAACCCATCAAACCCATCAAACCCGTCAAATCCGTCAAACCCATCAACCCCATCAACCCAACAAACCCATCAAACCCATCAAACCTATCAAACCCAATAAACCCATCAAACCCATCAAATCCATCAAACCCAACAAACCCATCAAACCCATCAAACCCATCGAAGCCATCGAAGCCATCGAACCCACCAAACCCATCAAACCCATCAAATCCACATCTGCTTCATCCTACCAAGAAAACAGGTGATGGAAGCAAGTGTATCCTGACATCTACAGGCAACATTTCAATAAATTCCGCCTTTTTCATCATTATTTTGGTCAGCTGGGCAAGCACAAGGCTGGAAAAGGTGGCACAGGGACACCTTTTCCAAGGATTTTCAGTCTTGGCGTGATTTCACTTTCCAGTGTGGGCAGGAGGGAGGCTTTGATGCTGTCTGACATATTCAGGATGTTTTCCGGAGGGAAGCACAGCCCTCATCCATCTCAGCCTGGCTGGTGCCACCCTGTAATCCCAGATAAGGAACGACAACTGGAATGGGATGACCGAGGTGGGAAGGCAAGAAAAAGCAAAGTGACCAAACAGAGGAGAGAAAAAGGATATTGCAAAAAGGGGCAGCATCTTTTTACAGACACATAACCCAAATATGATGTTCAGTGAAGATCAGCAGCTTTTGGCTTCCATTTTAATGCATTTTCCTGGGAAGAAAAACTCCTCCTTTGCTTTGTGCCCGTCTTGGTGCTTTGCAGCCTCACCTCTGCTCAAATATACGTGAGAGAGAATTTTCTTTCTATTATTTTTAGGGCTCTGCTGAGGATTTTTGGTACCCGAAGATCTAGAACAAGGAGGGGGTGACGTACCCATGACCTTGTGACAAATCTGCTGCACCAGGGCTGTGCCTCGTCCTGCTCTTTTGAAAGTGACTCTTTTGCATATCTGAAATTAAGTGTCCTGCCTGCATTTCTGTGAAGAGTGGCTTAAATATTCTTGCTTTCCATCAAAACACTTCATGTTTGCTCCCAAGCCGTGGGGTTTCCATATGCAAAGCTCTGCACCTCAGAAAGCGATATTGACCTTTGTTTTTTTCTTTCCATGCTGGTTTTCATTTCAAAACCAGGGCTCTGGTGAGAAGGAAAACAGCAGCCCTTGTGATATGAGTGAGGCCAAGTTTCCCTGGGGGTTTCCAGGTCCCAGTTTTGCACCTCAGCAGTCCTGAGGCAGCAGAAATTGTTCAATTCTGTTTCTTCTTGAATTATGTGCAAGATCTGTGACCCAACCTTCCTGTAAACAACCCACAGGCTCCCACACCCCCCATCCCAGGGAATTTGCTTTTATGCAGGCTGGGCTGATGTGTGAAATCATGGCACTGACCCCCAGCATTAGTGAGGGGCCTTTGCCTTCAGTTTTGAAGCTCAGAACTCCCAAGTGCTGGTCCCGAGTGTTCCCAAAGCCCAGAGGGTTCGGCTGCAAGCAGAGCAGCTTCCCCCTTCCAGACCAAATCCATCCCCTGGCTCAGCGCAGCAGAATGCATCAGGCAGGGATCTGATAGCAGATGTAGCTGAGGGATGCTTTACAGTCCAAATAATACAATAATTCCCTTTCTTCTCTGATTCTGCCATTTATTAATCCCCCTGCAGTCCCACAGGCTGCTTCTCTGGTTCTGTAGGAAATGGAAGTTAAGGAGCCTGCCTCTGAATTCAGTAATTTGTCTGGGCTCCCTGCACTTAATAATTTCCCATTCAGTGAATTTCTGTGCAGGAAAAAGTATTCATCTTTTTCATCTTTTGAAGCAGAACACGAGTTAATAATTCATTTTCATCTTAATTGGGGTTTCTTAAATCTTTCCAGAAGAGAGCTTGCTTGCGAAAATATTTCTTCTACTTCTTACCTGTGATCATTCCTTACATCTAAAGCCACAGCTAATCCCCCATGCCTGATAATTTATATTCAGCTAAGTTGCTTTTAGTCATAAGAAAAATTTCTATTGAGTCCAGTGAGGAAAGTCATCCCCAGCCAAAAATGTTGCACCAGAAACAAAGAGAAGACGGCACATTTAAAAATAACAGATACTTAAAATGAATCAAAAAAACCCACAGCTGTGCATGAAACTGCTGCTCAAAAGCATTTTCATTCCCAAAGTGAATCCGACTACGCTGAGGCATTAAAATATTTTCCATTTTTTCGCCTTGTGCGAAGAAGGATACTGGGTGGGATTGCACCTTGAGTCAAAGGGGGATTTTTCCCACAACTGGGAAATGGGAGGAAGGAAGAAGAGATGCAGGAAAAAGAAGAAAGGAAAATTTAAGAAGCCGGAATCCTTGACCCTGCACTAAACTGCTCAAGCCACATTCCCTCAGAATCGTTCCAGAGGAGCCCCTGGGTGGTCTTGCTCCCGAAGGCAGAGATCCCTGCCTGATGCATTCTGCTGCGCTGAGCCAGGGGATGGATTTGGTCTGGAAGGGGGAAGCTGCTCTGCTTGCAGCCGAACCCTCTGGGCTTTGGGAACACTCGGGACCAGCACTTGGGAGTTCTGAGCTTCAAAACTGAAGGCAAAGGCCCCTCACTAATGCTGGGGGTCAGTGCCATGATTTCACACATCAGCCCAGCCTGCATAAAAGCAAATTCCCTGGGATGGGGGGTGTGGGAGCCTGTGGGTTGTTTACAGGAAGGTTGGGTTGCAGATCTTGCAGATAATTCAAGAAGAAACAGAATTGAGCAATTTCTGCTGTTTTTCACCAGAAACATTCTAAGGCACTTCTGCCACGCTCAGCACTCAGTTCTTCAGGTAACAGCTCCCTCTACACGGACCAGAAATGGACTGTGTGGAGCTTGGATCTGCTCTTCCACCCTCATGGAGCACAGGAATGAGCAGAGAATTCCATCAGAAACCCCTCAGCTCTCAGAGATCCCTTCGAGGGTGTGCTCTGCAAGGCTGCTCCTCCAGAACCCTTCTTTCCTCCTTGTTCAAACTTCCTTATAAAATCAAAATACCCACGGCTTTCCCGAAGGCTGTGGGGGGTAATGCTGATCCTATTGGTATTTTTTGCTGGAAAAATCCTGTTCCCGGACCACGAGGAGCGGCCAGTTTCTTCTTTGGCCTCACTTGGGCACCAGGGCACATCCTGGAAAAATGAAGGAGAGATACCTGCACTCTCAGGGAATGAGGAAGGTGTTTCTCCATGGGCTTCGCTCCTCTCTCGCAGAGTTTGAGCCTTGTCCTCACGAAGTTTCTGCTCTCCCACCAGGAGAAAGAAGAGTCTGTTCCTTGTCTCAGGGGCCTGAGGGAAGGGCTGGAGCTGGGTCAGGAGGGATTTGGGTTGGAGATCAGGGAAAGGTTCTTCCCCCAGAGGGTGCTGGGCACTGCCCAGGCTCCCCAGGGAATGGGCACGGCCCCGAGGCTGCCAGAGCTCCGGGAACTCTGCCAGGGATGCCCAGGGTGGGATTGCTGGGGGTCTGTGCAGCGCCAGGGGTGGGACTGGGTGATCCCTGTGGGTCCCTTCCAGCTTAGGATATTCCCTGATTCTACAAGTAAAGAGCAAGCCCCCAGGAATTACTAAAATCCACATGGATTTTATTAATTTCCCCCTCAAAACTCTGTCTTTAAATTAGAACGTTTAAATGCTTTATTTAAACAGCTTAAAAATATCTTGAAATGCCATTTTCTTTCACAAGTACATCTCTAGATTCTTGTATTGCAATTACAGCATTTTGCCTTCATTTTTGCAGAGTTCACCTGCTTTTTATTCCGGCTGAATACACCTGGTGGAGCACTTGGCAGCTGTTAAGCCCAAAGGTATCCTGCTACTTTTGTGCTTCCATCCATCACCTTCCTCTTCTCCTCTCTCCCATCACCCGTCCCAAAACTTTGGGGCCAGGAGCCCTTTGTCCCAGCCCGTCTGTCACTGCCCTGTTTGCATGGGGCCTCTCACAGAACATAAACTGTGGTCCACAATCCAAAATTGTGTTTTCCCAGGGAGTTAATCCCCACACGTCCTCCTGTGGGGTGGGTGCAGCTCTTGCCTTTCAGGGGGAAGGAATCTCCGAGCTCAGAGGTGCTGATCCTAAAACTGGCGTTGCTCCCACTGCTCCCCTTGGGACAAAATCCATCCTGTTTGATGCTGGCATGGACAGTTCCAGCTCCCAAATATCCCTCAGGGGTCTGTATTGGAACCAGAGCTATTTAATCCCTTAATTAATCACATAGACCAAGGGATTGAGGGCACCCTCAGCACATTTGCAGGTGACACCAAGATGAGGGTGCAGTCACACCCCAGGAGGATAGGATGACATCCAGAGGACAGGATAACATCCAGGGGGACCTGGACAAGCTCCAGAAGTGAGTCCATGGGAATCTTATGTGGATTCACAAGGCCAAGTGCTGGAGCTGCCCTTGGGATGGGACAACCCCTAGGATCAGTCCAGGCTGGGAATGAGCAGATGGAGCAGCCCCGGGAGAAGGATTTGGGGGATAAGAGCTGGACCTGCCCCACCCCAGAACCCCCCATGCCCTGGGCTGATCCCAGAGTAGGGACAGCAGGGAAGGGATTGGGATTGTGCCCCTGTGCCCCGCTCAGGTGAGAGCCCCACCTGCAGAGCTGCCCCAGCCCTGGGGCCAGCACAGGGAGGACGTGGAGCTGCTGGAGAGAGGCCAGAGGAGGCACCAGGATGAGCAGAGGGATGGAGCAGCTCTGCTGGGAGGAAAGGCTGGGACAGCTGGGATTGTTCAGCCTGGAGAGGAGAAGCTCTGGGGTGAGCTCAGTGTGGCCTTGCAGGGCCTGAAGGAGCCCCAGGAAACATGGAGAGAGACAATTCCCAAGGGCTGCAGGGCCAGGAGCCAGGGAATGGCTTCCCAGTGCCAGAGGGCAGGGCTGGATGGGATATTGGGCAGGAATTGTTCCCTGGGAGGGTGGGCAGGCCCTGGCACAGGGTGCCCAGAGCAGCTGTGGCTGCCCCTGGATCCCTGGCAGTGCCCAAGGCTTGGAGCTTGGTGTTTCCCTGGAGCACAGATGGGAACTCTTTGCTCTGAGTCTCCTTTGGAACATCCAGCACCCCCTCGTACCTCTCACATCTCTCTTGTAGTCCTGCAATCAAAGTAAACTTCACATCCACTTCGCCGTTTCGCAGCTCTAATTTCCACGGACAGTTTGTATTAAAAACTCCCTTCCTGAATCTGTTCCAAAGTTTCCGTGTGAAGCAACAAAACAATTCTTTCTCCCAGGAATTGTCTTCCCAGCAATAGTTGATTCAAACCTGGAGATATCTTTTATAATATTGGTTGATTAAAACCTCCTGGCTCCCCTTGCTTTTGTCTTTTTTCCCTGCAGTTCCTGGATAATATCCCACCTTTCCCCCTTTTATTCTCTGTACCTGAAAACCACGCCAGATTCCCCCTGGAAAAATCCTGCACATCATCTGTAGACGAAAATTACGGTTTCAGATTTTAATTAGGAAATTATTTCCAGTAAATGTTTTTTTTCCCAGCAAATTCAAGTCTCACCGAGTTATTTGCATGGCTATTTAAAGAAATTTCACCAAAATGAAATGAGAATATGCTGGTTTGGGCCCCAGCTGAGCAATGTGCTTAAACTCATCCATTAACACGTGTTTGAGTGTGGAATTAATCCCCTGTGGTGCTCAAAGCTTGGAGAGCGTTGAAATATTTTTTGTGATTTCAAATCCTACTCCTCCTCAGGAGGAGGAAGAAAATCAGATCAAACCACTTTAATTTTTCTTTTAAAAAAATAAAAAAGAGGGTTGGTGGCTGTAATGTGGCCGATGTTTTGGGGCGGGGAGATGCCAACCAGGAATTTGCCTCGCTGTTATTAAGCAGGACTTAAATTGCCCCACTCCCGAAGGAGCAGCCAAAACTTTTGGAGCTGCCAACACATTTTCACCTCCTGTTTTCTTCTCCAGCTCTGATGATAAAAAAAGGGGAGCAAGATTCTGCACAGTAACCGAAAACGAGACAAAAATCTCCGGTTTTAACGCGAACTTCAGACAACCTTCGACTTTCAGCAGCATCTCTTTGAAGAAGTTCTCTGTCAGCTCAGCTTTTGGACAAATCCACGATGAAAAGTTCGATGAGAGATGCAAAGAAAACACTTGAAAATCTCCGTGCTCGCTGAGGAGGGTGGAGAATTGTTTTTCCAAGACAAAAGGCACGTCGAACAGAATAAGAGCGTGGCATAACTCTGCTTCTCTTTCGGCCTCTACCTGAATCCTGAAAGAACTCAGGCGAAACCTGGATAAGCCACTAAATATGACTCAGCTCATTCACACAAACTGCCAAAAAATCTGTGTTTATTTAAAGAAAACTCTCCAACAATAGCTCTACCTGCTGCGGCAAGCAAGGTAATGCCAGGCTGGAGAAAGTATTATTTTAAATGCAGGATTTTCCCCTCTTGCTGCTGTTTGAACAGATGGGTTTTGTGGCAACAATTCCATGCCTCTTTTAATTATTATTATTTTATTTCAATGCTAAACTTGTTTGAACCACGAGGCTAATAAAAGCACTGAAAGTGTCATCTCAGAGTTAAACTCAAAAGGATCTAATAAAATACCCGAGGGAATGATCGGTGGCCATCCCAGTCATCTCCCTGCCAGTGCCCGTGCTGGAAATGCCAGGGAGAGATGGAAAACTCTGGGATTTCAGCCTGAGAAAAAGGGTGCAAGTGTGGACACAGGTGGGGCTGGACTCTGTTGTATTTACGGGGAGGAGGGAAGGAGAGGGCAGGTAGAGAGGGAGTGGTGGTGATGAACGGGGGGATAAAATCAAGGGGGTCGTTTTCCACATAAATCAGTGCCTGTGGTTGTCAGAGTCCCCAAAACACCAGGAAGAATCCCATAACCTTTATTACAGGGCCAGCAGCAGCCAGTGTCCCCTCAGCAGGGACAATGTCCTTTTCCTGCTCCTCCACAGCAAATCCTTTGTGGAACAGCCACACAGTTGTGAAGATTTCACCTTTGAACTCGGTCCTGTCCTCCCCAGCCCTGCTGGACTCCTTCCTTCAGCTCAGCTCCTCAGGGAAGCTGCTCCCTCTTGGAGCATGCCCACACCCCTGGCACACCTGGCTGCTGCCCCTGCGAGTGCCCAGCTCCAGGTATCCTCCCTGCAGGATTTGGAGGAGTTTCTTCACTGTGCAGCCACCACGGAGAGCTGGATCGGCCAGGCAGGGGCTTTCAGGCACTGGGATGTGTTCTGGAGGAGCTCGGGTTTATCATGAGTCACCCTCTGCAGCTTTTGGGAGGTTTGGAGGCAGTCAGGGCCCTGTTGCTCCGTGGGAAGGTGGGAAGGAGGGTGGGAAAGTAGCCCTGATCCATGAATTATTTATTCTTTGGTAGCAGGGGTTATTCATGTGCTTTCTAGGAGGAAAAAAAGGTGGGTAACTGGCCCAGATTCAGCACAGATACGAAATATAGACTGAAATAAATCAGCTGGGTTGGAGGGAAGATGCTGAAGCAGGAGCAGATCCAGCATCCAGGTAAAATCCTGCTCCAGCTGGCAGCCAAATCACCGCTGGTTTTAGCAGCTCTGGGTTTGTGTTGCCTGCAGCCACTCTCTGGATTCCAGTCGTTGTGAATTTTGAGAAAAACACGTGCTTAAATCCCCAAAACACTAGTTTTGCATCAAATTTAGCTCTTTTAGAGGTTTTTTTGGTAATCTCTTTAGCCTGAGTAGAGCTCTGCTAACTCTGAAAAACTGCATTTCTGCTTCTGATGATTAACAAAGAAGATGAACCCAATTTCACTTTAAGACTTCAGGGCTGGAAATTGTGCAAACACCGCTGGATATAACACAGAAAACAGAAATGAATTCCCAATAGCACCTCTTTTTACAACATCATTGTGGGCTCTGTTGACTTTAGACTGGCTTTTTTTTTTCCGTGGATGCCATGGAATTTGAGATGACTTGAAACACTCAAACGAGCACATTTAAATGTGTGTGTTTATGGGCGAGGGAGGGGGATTCACACTTTAAATCCTAAGTGCTGGAATTAGCTCCAACAAAGCCCGAGTGTGTTGACTTTCAAATGGGTTCGGCTGATGGAGCAGAAATTTGCTGGCCGGCTTCAAGGGTTATCTTTTATTTCCCCCACCCCAAGAACATCTTTGCCGGTTGTTTTGGAAGAGCAGAATAAATACAATATGTTTAAGCACGGAATTTTGGCTCCAGAGTGAGCGGTGGGGCTGTGGGGTTCCTCTGCTGGGCTCCAGGGTCCTCTTGCTGGTGGAATTTGGGGAGCCCTGCGCCGTCCCTGCTGTCCCTGCTTTGTAAATGCAGAGCTCTCCCTCTGCCCTCAGTCCCAAATCCTGTACTCCAGGGGGCTGGGATGGAGAAACTTTGGCAAATCCTGCCACAGGAACTGAAGGTCTTTATCAGGGTGCCCAAAAGTTGTGCCAGGTCATCGTGCCAGGCAACACAGCAAAACCATTTCCTCCTCCCCTTTCACGGGAGGTGATAACCTGGCACGGAATGGGGATGGGTGGCTGGAGACGTCACTTGGAGCTAAAATGTGAAAGCTGGAACTAAATACAAACTGAATGTTCTGAGGGGCAGATCACGCTGTTGGAAATGTCTTCAGAGCAGCTCTGTAAATCGGATTAATTGTAGGAACTGCTGCAGTCTGAACCTGAAACCAACGCGGCAAATCGCCTCTCCTTTGTGTGGCGTTCGGGAATTCACGTTTTGAACCACCTCTGCATCACCTGTTACAGTAATTTTTGCAGAATCCCGCCTTCCTGGCTTTTCTCTTCGCCGTGGGTGGTGCCAACACCAGCTGGGTGCTGTGGTGGTCAGGATGGTGCTGCCTTCAGGGGGCTCAGACCAAGGATTTTCAGGATGCTTCTCCACCCCACTGCCACTTTTGCCCCCAGGCTGTCAGACAAAGACATCCCACAAAGATCAACAGGCTCGGCAGAACCCCTACAGCCCCTGGCACTTGCTGGGGAAAAAACCAAACCCCAGCTGAGCTCAGGAGAGGAAAAACCTTCCCTTTCCTTCAGGAGAGGAAAAACCCACAGCCTAAGTGTGGGCTTTGCTTTATGGATGCAGCGTGTGGCCAGCTTATTTATTTATTTATTTATTTATTTATTTATTTATTTATTTATTTATTTATTTATTTATTTATTTATTTACTTACTTACTTATTTATGTGTGTTGAAGGTAACTGAGGTTAATTTAACCCGTTAATTTAACCCCTTGTCTTTCCCACCACAAACCCACTGGCACACGAGGATTCCCAGCAGCTTGAGACAGGTCAGGGTGGCTCGCAGGGGGTTGGTCGGGGGGCAGAGTTTCCCTCCCTGCGCCAGAAAAAGCGCCGCATAATGCAAACATTGTGTGCCTGACATATTTTTTCTAGCGGAGCACTAAGAAAATACCCGCTACCTGAAATATTTCTGGAAGTCACTGGAGCAAGCAGTCCAACATGTGGGTTACATTACACTCAGGGCTGATCTCAGCTTTGTAACACACACTAAACAGCAGCACGGAGGAGGCTCAGCTTTAATAAAACCAAAACTTTCGCTGCTGCACGCAGCCAATAAAGATTTAAGCATGCTGGGCATGATCAGCATACTAATTGCTGCATTAATAAATCCTGCAGCCTGGCTTGTTTTGAAAGGCAAATAAAAATATTGTAGAAAGCTGGAAGAGCATTTAGGTAGAAAAGTTAGCCTGTGTGTGCACTGGGACGTGTGGGAGTGTGGGGTGCCAGTGATAACACTGATCACAGGGTTCTCCGTGGGTTTTTTGGGGCAATCAGGACTCCACAGCTGATGTTGAGTTGTTCTGCCCCGGTGTTTACTGACAAAACAGCACCAAAGCCAGGCCTGCTTCTGTAGCTGCAAGTGATAATGGAATTTCTCTTTCGTTTTCATTGAGTAAGCACCAACGAAGAGATCCCAAAAGATGAAGCTGGACAGAGTCGTCTCTTCCATTAAAATTTCTCAGACAACAACCACAGGCAAAAGGTGACGCGAAGGGAATTATCCCAGCAGGAAAAACTGTGCCAGGATTCTGTTTCACAAAATTCAGTATTTCCTGGGAGGCAGAGGAACTTTCTGGTGTGGAAACACCACCTCAGGTGGGTCTGAATTTGGGCCAGCACTCAGGGTCTTCTCCCTCTGTCACCAAGAAGTTCTCTCCTCTATTTTCTGCTTCCCCCAGGAGGAAAGTCTGTGCCAGGATTCTGGCTCACAAAATTCAGTATTTCCTGGGAGGCAGAGGAACTTTCTGGTGTGGAAACACCACCTCAGGTGGGTCTGAATTTGGGCCAGCACTCAGGGTCTTGTCCAGCTGTCACCAAGATGTTCTCTCCTCTCTTTCCTGCTTCCCCCAGCTCTTCACCAGAGCCACTCTGCCCCCCTCGTGCTGGCTCTCAACAGCAAGAGGTTTTCAGCTCAGGAAGGTGGAAAGAAAGAGTAAAAAATTAGCCCTGCGAGTTTGCAGAAGTGGAAAGTCCTCGGTGCATTTCCAAAGCTGGTGATGGAATAAAGAAGGCTCGACACGCAAAACAAAAATGCAAATAAGCGTTTTATTTTCGCAGGCAGCTCGCCTGCCTGGCAAAAACTCACCCCGCTGTTGGTTGCTCCTGAAATAAAAATTGTTTATTAAAAAGTTTGGCTTTTTCTTTTTTTTTTTTTTTTAATGAACGGTAAGATTAATGAGCCGTGCTCAGGCAGCAATGATTCCTGCCAGCTTGTGCATTAGTCAGCTATTAACATACTTCTTGGGTAATTTGAAGGCATTTTTTTCATAGTGCATTGGAAATCACAAAAGCCTCGTTGAACTCTGCGGAATCCTTGTCCCAGTTGCTTTGCCCCGCAGCCTGTGCCTGCCCCAGTACATCCCAACATTTTGCTCACATTTGGAGGACAAAACCAGCAAATATTTTGAGGTGAAAAATGCTTCCTTTCATAGGCACCTCATTTTTAGCACAACAGCCATCCCAAATCTCTCTCCTCCTCCTCCTCCTGCTGCTGTCACGTGGACTGTAAGAACGGGCAAGTGGGATCTGGAGGCAGAGGAGGTGAAATCAAAATAAAGATTGGCTTTTTTTTTGTTCCCCATAAACCCCTGTGTGCCCAGCCTGACAGAGGTAAGAGAGGGGAGTGTCGGGCCCTGAGTGCTGCATCTCCAGCGGGATGTTTCCAGCGGCACGTGGATGATCCGAGCACGGCACCAGATATTCCCGCCAGGAGAAAGCGATGAGCGAAACGCGGTTTGTTTTAGGGCAGTGTCAAAAGGAAGCCCCGGGCTGGAAGAGCTGTGGTTCCTACTGAAAATCGGGAGTGAAATATGAATGAACGGATGAAAAAGCCACGCGTCGAGGCAGCTGTTCTGGCAGTGGTACCTCAGAACTCTGCCAGCAGCTCCGGTGGAGCAGGGAGCAGGGAAGTGGGATGGTGTTAAAGGAACTGGACCCAGATTTCAAATACCAGACCAGGTTGTCAAGCCTGCAGCAGATTCTGTAGGGGATGTGGGTCAAACTGATCTTTCTGTGCCTCAGTTTCCCAGCTGTTCCAGTGGGGGGAACAGAAACATCTGGGTTTTTTCCAACATCTTTTATGTCCTTTGTTGGTTTCCCCTCAAGGGAAAAAAGTGACCAATTTCTGTAAATCATCTTCTATTAATTATCTTCTATTAATTATCTTCTATTAATTATCTTCTATTAACCATCTTCTACTAAGCTTTTCTGCTGTTTGGTCTCTGATCTGGGGTTAATCCCACAGAACCATGGAATATCCTGGGTTGGAAGGATCATCCAAGCCCGACTCCTGGCCTTAGACCGGACAGTCTTTGATTCCGGATTACAGTGGCTCACGTCCCGAGTCAGTGACAGCAGTTCTTAGGGTTCTGTTCTCTGGCACTTCACCTCCCAAAGTCCCTTTTTCCTGTGGCAAAATAATCTTTTTTCTTCCCTTGGAACAGCTCTTGGAACAGGCAGAGATTTTTGGCCTCCAACGTGCTCCAAGGCAAAGCTCAGGCTCCCAAACGCATCCCAGAGGAAATCTGCAGCTCCTCAAGGCACCTTTCCCTCCTTTCTTCTGCCTGAGTGTACATCACAGCAAGAATTAGCAATAAAATGCTCCCGAGGACATCACAGCAAGAATTAGCAGACCTGTTCTGGTTCAGCCCTCTGAGGAGAGCGGGATCCTCCCAAAAAACCCTGCCTGGAGCCGTTTTCCACAGCGATTAACCAGAGTTTGCTGCTCTGTGGAGAAATGCCCCTTTCCCTGTTGAGAACCTCGACGATCCACTGCAGGAATCCCTGCTCCCAAAAGGCTGGGAACGGGAATACGTGGCTGTGGCTGCCCTGCCAGCACAGCAGCTGCTGGGGACCCTCCAATGCCCCAAATCCCCCGTTCCCAGTGCAGATGTGTCCTCACGGTTACAAATCTTTCCTTGCTGACGCCTTCCCTCGGAATGAACCCGACTCCTTCTGAAACCTGCTGAGCAGAGCTGGAGGAAAGGGTCCCACACGTGCTCCCAAAACGGCCTCGTTGCCTTAGGAAATAGCACAGAACCCCAGAATTATTTAGGTTGGAAAAGAGCTCCGAGGTCATCGAGGCCAAGCTGTGCCCGATGCCCACCTTGTCCCCAGCCCAGAGCACTGAGTGCCACAGTGTCCAGGCACTCCTTGGACACCTCCAGGGATGGGCACTCCAAACCTCCCTGGGCAGCCCCTTCTGATATTTAACAACCCCTTCCGTGAAAAAATTCCTGCTGGTGTCCAACCTGACCCTCCTTGGCAAGTTCTCCCGTGTATCCCAAGCAGAATTCACTCCTCCTCCTGTTACAGCTCTCTGTCCTTTGTAACGGCAGAAATTTAGGATTCATTTTTAAATCCTCCAAATAGGAATTATTTCATTTACAGCGCCTCACACCACGGGGCTGCGTCCTGACTCTTGTTGCTGCTGCTGAGCTCAGTTTGGCAAGTTTTGGGCAAGCACAGCCTAAGGTTTAAGCAAGCTTGAGTTAAATCATTACCCAGGGGTGGAAACTACCACAAAACAAGAAAAGAGCTGAGTTTCTGGGGGTTGGGTTTTGGTTTCATTTGTACAACAAACTCAAAACTGAAGATGACAAGGCGGTTTAAAAGCTACTCCTGCATGTGCGATCCCTGGGCCGTGCTCAGCCCAAGTGAAGAGTGAACTTCAATAAATTAATTCTGTTTATTCAGACCTCCAACCACTACAGGTATGCTGGAAATCTTTTTGCCCTGTGAGATTTACTGGAAATACCATGAAAATATTCCATTTATCGTACTTGTTTTATCACTCGTGATCTTACTCAAACCCAAAACTCAAAAATTGCTGTGCTGAAATGGCAGGTACCATTTTTTAAAGCCTGCTAATCTCATGTTTTTATGGCTTGGCACGAGTTTCCAGGTTTGTTTTTATTTTATTTGAGAGGGAAAAAAGAGAAGGGAGCACAGAAATTGCTAATGAGCACAATTATGTGCCGCCCAGCCCGAAAATGCCATGGCGGCTCGCGTGGCTTGGGGGAGGATTCCAAAATATTCCAAAATATTCCACCTTGTGAGTCTGAAGTCGAAACACACTTGCCAGGGGTTTCCAGCTGCCTGCCAGCTTCGGGTGTAATTAGCTAAAATAATAAGGGCTGATCAGTTAAAAACCTGGCACTGATTTAAAATAAAAAGGCGTCGAGTCCACTCGGTGTGCGCCCCACGAAAACAAAACTCTGCCGGCAGCTTCCTTGAAATAAAACTCTTTTCAAATATCCAGGGTAACGTGATACACCAGATATAACAGAGAAGGGAGAAATTTCACTTTCGTATTTTTACTGCTCCACAAAGGAGACATCTAAAAGCAGATATGCACCGTAAACCTGTGCTTACTGACTGGGAATAACCAATTTCTGCTGGCGTATTTGATGTTGCAGCTCCTCCCCTACTTCCCTGGGTGCTCTGTACCCCACAAAAAGTAGAAAACTAAGAGATGAAAAGCAGAAATATTTTTTAAAAAATTATTTTGGAGTGATTGTAGAAAAACTAAAGAAACGTGGCCTGCTTATAACCCAGAGGAAACAAGAAGTGATGAGGGCTTTTGAAATAAAATACGCATTTAAAATACCTCAACCCAGTCCCTTTACACATCTGCCCAAGGTAAGAAATCCTAAATAATGAAGAGGCAGAAAGGCAGAATTCATAATTGGTTGGATCCAGGATATATCTGTGCTCCATTTGTGCTCCTGTGCGAAAACAGGGAGTCTCTGTGGCCGCCGCGCTCTTTTCTCGGGGAGGAAGATGGATTACGTGGCTCAGCCCTCTTGGCAAGAAAACACACGGCCCCCACATGTCAGCAGAGGAATCCTCATCACCACTCATGTAAAATCTAATCCCTGCCTGTCATGACAGTCTCCGAAACATGGAGCGTTCTCTGAACCACGGCCAACTTTTCGGTGGTTCGGCGCTCCAGGAGCAGCGCTCCCTGCCCCGTGTGCGTGCGTGTTATGCCCTCACGTATAAATACTCCCACTTTTAATGCAGGGATTTTAAAGCCGAGGGGGGCTGGGAATGAGTGGGAACCCCACGGGATTCCTTCGGGGGGCCGACACGGAAAGAGCGGCGGCCTCGCCGTGCGTCTCCCGCGGGAATTCCCGGCCCGGGAGCGTTTTTCCTCCCCAGCCTCA
The DNA here is from genome assembly GCA_013399875.1 of Gymnorhina tibicen. Taxonomy (NCBI): domain Eukaryota; kingdom Metazoa; phylum Chordata; class Aves; order Passeriformes; family Artamidae; genus Gymnorhina; species Gymnorhina tibicen. The sequence continues at coordinate 210,481 of VXAZ01002650.1, read as the reverse complement.
TTTCCCAACGTGTGAGTGAAATCCGGGACACGGCGGATGGATGGGGCTGCTTTAAAGAAGCCTTTGTCGGGAGCTCCGGCCGCGGTAAGTCCTCCCAGAAACACGAGCTGAACGGGCAGGGAGCGGCAGGAATACACCGGGATACGCGGTGAGCAGGACAAATGTGGCTTGGCATAAGCAGCTGCAGGGCTGCAGACGTGTGCCCTGACGGGAGGTGAGTGCTGCCTGAATCCCTGCTCCGCTCCACAGGCACCTGCTGAAATAAAATACAGCCCAGGAGCACGAGGGGCTGCGCCGGTGGGGAGATCCCGGGGAGCACGTGGGTGTCTGGGGCGTGTGGGCGAGCTCGAAATGATGGGAATTGTTTTCTTTCCTGGGCGAGCTGAGGGTGCTGTTGGGTTCCCACCAAGAGCCCCAAGCTGGAGGAGGAGAGGAACCAAGGCAAGGCGTGGATCCTCTTCAAAAGGAGAGGAAAAAAACCTCAGGCTGGGCCAGGGGAGGCTCGGGTTGGACACCAGGAGCAATTTCTCCATGGAAAGGGAGGTCAGGCCTTGGCAAGAGCTGCCCAGGGAGGTTTGGAGTGCCCATCCCTGGAGGCGTCCAAGGAAGGCCTGGACACTGTGGCACTCAGTGCTCTGGGCTGGGGACAAGGTGGGCATCGGGCACAGCTTGGCCTCGATGACCTTGGAGCTCTTTTCCAACCTTAATCCTGGGATTCTGGGACAGAATCTGAATTATCCAAGCGCTGCTGAATAAATGCATGGACTGGTGTGCACCACAAGCAGCATTTTGATGCCTGGATCTCGTTTCAAGTTATTTGAACAGGCAGGCAAGTTCTTGAGAGGTATTTGGTATTTCCTGGTCACTTTGGCATCTCCTCCTCCACTCACAGCTGGAAAATTCCCAGAGCCTGTGAAAGACCTGGGCACTGAAATACCAGAGGGGAAAATAATTTAAATCTTCTTTGCCTCATAGGTAGAGGGTAAATTTCTGAGGGTGATTCAGCACTGCTTAAAAAGAAGATTCTCCCATCAGTGACCTGCACTGAACATGAATTTCAAGGCCCTGGAACCATTGTGGATTCTGGTTTTCCTTCCCCGCTGGCTGTGCATTAACACTGCACATTCCAAAATCACCAAAAAGGTCAGGGAAAAAAAAGAATCTGGAATTAAGCAGGTACTGCTCAGCAAAAGGGTGAAGCAGAAGAAAAAAGAAGTGAGCACCAGGCTGTGAATGCAAGTTTTTTACTCCTTAATCTTCTTCTTAAGGAGGCTGAAAAACTACACAGCCTCAGGACCTTGCTCAGCAGGGCAGAGAAAAGAGGCAAAAACATTAAAAAATGTGACTTTTAGCAATATTTTTTGTTGAGAGTGTCAGAAATTGAAGGTTACTTTGCCATCTGAATTATTACTACTACTACTACTACTACTATTATTATTATTATTATTACTATTATTATTATTATTATTGTTATTATCTTAATAGCTAAAACAAGACAACCACCCCAAAAAGCTGTCCCTGGACTTTTACAATTTCTTTATGGGAAAAGCTTTTAAGAACTCCCAGTCAGGGAGAGCATTTGTTACTCCAAACCATTTATTACCTGCTCATATCCACATGCTTAGCTCCACATTGACAATTTTACAATGTATTCAGAGGGCTTTATTCCATAAATTAAACGTTATTTCACTTAGATGAATAAAACATTTTTAGAGTCACAGTGATACTGTGTCAAACACCTGATCCCACAAGTTGCGTGACAAAAACTCCCTCTTTCCTGCTCTGAACCCACTCTAGGCCAAAAATTTAATTTATTACAGGGCTTTAATGTTCCTGGGAAGGGAAGGGAAGAAGGGAAGAAGGGGAGAAGGGAAGAAGGGAAAGGAATGATATTTATCGGACTTCTACTCAAAATTTCTTGGTCCCGCCTGGCTGAGTTTAAATGCCAAAAAGAGGAGTCTGGTTTCCCAAACTGCAGAATGTGGAAGTTTTACGTGAAGTGGGTTTGTGAACTAAATTCCACCTGCACAGGAGAAAATTTTCTGAATGCTGCTGCATTGTCCTTCCAGAAAAATGAGAAAAAATAACCTCACAACTGCATTCAGCAGCCACCAAGTCAGCTCTTGCAAATAGGAAACAATTACTTGCACAGGTAATTATTGGTTTCGTTTGAATGTCTGTTAGCTAATATTTACTTTTCGGCCAGCAGATTCTGCTGCTCGCAGGAGGACGGGGGAGATTTGCTGTAGGCCCCTCCATTTACAAACCTCCAGCATTTTTATGGCCTCTTGATGCAGTCATGAAGCGGAATTTATTTTGTCCATTAATATTGGCTTTGCATCCCAGCGTATCTTTGCAGTGGTGGGGTGGGGAGGGTGGGGTGTGTTTTTTCCAAATGAAAAATTCATTTTTGCTCAGAGCAACCCGGGCTGGTGAAGGTTCCCTGCCCGTGGCAAGGGATAGAACTCAGTGATTTTTTTAAGATGAGCAGGGAAGTTTTTAAGCACAAGGAGGTGACAGAGTCTGATTCGTGCAGGTAAGGACAGAAGAGGCAAACAAGTTTCTGTAGGAATATGTGACATGGTTATGAACTGCCAGAGCTCTGGTGGCACTCATTGGTCAGTGAGAAGGAACAGTTCCAAATTTTGGTGCCAAATGGCACAAAATGTGTGCCATCTCCAGTGGCCCTGCAATCCTAAAGCACCCAGGGCCATGAACCATCCTCCTTCCAACAGCAAAAAGGAAAACGTACAAGCACTATTTCTGTTTTATATACGCTCAGTTCCTGATCTTTCTTGCACTATTATGTCTTAAAATATCATAGAACAGCCATGGCATTTAATCCATCATAAAAACAAGAAAAAAACCAACCCTGTATTTACTCTTAATGTAGCTGTTGCCTTATGGGCTGTGCAAACATTAGAAGAAGAAAACAGTAATTCTGTGATAAGCACAACAGGAAATTGGAGCTTGCTGCTGATGAAACTGATATCCAGCTGGTAATCTGAGCAACGAAGCCACTAAACCTTTCCTGCGCTATAAATTTTATTTCCTGGGACGTATTTCGTGTTTTTGTTAGATTTTTTTTTTTTTTTTCGGATAGCGCACACCGGGCCTTTTCATTTCGGAGTCATCGCCGCGATTTTGTGGTGTGATAAAAAAGTGAGTGCTGTGACAAAAGCGTAACGTGGGAGCAGAAATCTAGAAGTTTGCTGGGGTTTTAGTGTCCGAATTTCCATACAACGGGGGCTGCTGTGGGATAGCACCCGAGGGCTAAAAGGGGGAGGGGGTTTGAGCAGTGCCCACTCCTGACAAAGGCTGCTTAGTGACCCCCACGCCGCTGCCTCTCTGCGAGCTCAGTGTTTGTTCAGCTATTGCATTAAAAACCAGCAAAGAGCCCTTCTGGAGGGGAGCAAGGAGGGAGAGCAGCAGCCAGAGGAGGGGAAATGTAATTCCAGGGCACTGAAGCCTTTCCTAGTCTGTTTATTTATTTACTTATTTATTTACTTATTTATTTACTTATTTATTAGTGCTTATTCTGTACTCAAATGCAGCGGTTTCTGAGAGAGGAATCATCCCATCAGTCGATGCAGCTGAGGTGCTGGTGGCTTTCATGAACTTACACACAGCATCGGGCCCAGATTGCAGAATCCCAGGATCCCTGAGGCTGGAAAAGCCCTCCCAGCCCGGCCAGGCCGAGCTGTGCCCCATGCCCACCTTCTCCCCAGCCCAGAGCACTGAGTGCCACAGTGTCCAGGCCCTCCTTGGACACCTCCAGGGATGGGCACTCCAAACCTCCCTGGGCAGCTCTTTCCAAGGCCTGACCTCCCTTTCCATGAGGAAATTCCTGCTGATGTCCAATGGATATTGTTTCAGCGATCACATCTTGTTTGGCTGGTTTACAAATGGTGTTTTCAATCCCTTCAGTCTCAGCAGAGAAGCTTTGGAAGTTTTGTTCCCCTGCACCAGTGAGAGCCAGAGGTGGGACCCAGATGGTGGATTGGGATTTTCCAAATTCATTGGGCAGGGACACCTCCCACTGTCCCAGGCTGCTCCAAGCCCCAGTGTCCAACCTGGCCTTGGGCACTGCCAGGGATCCAGGGGCAGCCACAGCTGCTCTGGGCACCCTGTGCCAGGGCCTGCCCACCCTCCCAGGGAACAATTCCTTCCCTATATCCAACCTCAATTTCCCTTCTTTCAGTTTGATCCCAAATGTGCCATAAAGCCCACGGAAATCATCGCTGCCAGTCTCAAACAGGAGCACAGGGTGACAGCAGCTGCTGCTCTGAAGGAGACAGCAGAGATAAACCCCAAATATCTCCTGGGGAAGAAAGGCAAATCAGCTGTCCAGAAAACTTGAGGGAGGGCAGTGCTGTCCATTTTCTTTTTAACGTGTTTGTTTTAAGAGCAAAGAAAGCTGTTAGGGAGGAAGCTTTCCCTGAGGCAATTCCAGGGGCTGGGGAGGAGCTGGCTCGAACAGAAGGAAAATTGAGGAAAGAGGGCTGAAGAGACAGAGCTCACAATCAAGGAGAAGGAAAAGCAGCAAAATAGAAACAATGAGAGGGAGGTGAGGCCCTGGATCCCTGGCAGTGCCCAAGGCCAGGCTGGACACTGGGGCTTGGAGCAGCCTGGGACAGTGGGAGGTGTCCCTGCCCATGGCAGGGGTGGCACTGGATGATCTTTAAGGTCCCTCCAACCCAAACTATTCCATAGTTCTATGACTCCATGATTTCTGTGGGCAGAAACTTTGTAGGACCAATGTCCCAGGAAACTGGTTCGAGGGAGTGGGAAGGATCGTTAGGGAAATTGGATTACAGACCGAAGGAATGGGAAATGGAGTAGGGAAGACCATGATGGTAAATTGTGAGCTCTTTTCACAGGTCTGAAACACAGGTTAGAAACTGGATCGGGGACTTCCAGATGAGCACAGAAACTCAGCATGGCCATGCAGTGATGAAGTCAGGGAGGCCAAGACACAAAATAAATGCAGTTTACGTGGGAAACCAAAAATATTGGATGCAGAAAAACACAGGCAGGGAATGCTCCCTTGGCTCCATGTCCTGAGGCAATATCCAGTCCCAAAGATTGCACAGAGCGCTGATTTGCTTCACCAACCTTAAGACAGTGAATTATACCTGAAACCCTGTAAAAAGTTTATGTCCTCTTGCCAAAACCTCTCAGTTATTTCTGTGCCACAGGAAGAGGGCAGAAGAGGATCAAAGACGGACCCAGGACCTTGCCAGAGCACAGAATGTCTCACAACTCCCAGAACACGGCATAAAAATGCTTCGTGGTGTTGAGAAGAGAGGGGAGATGGTTCTGGAGGTTCCGACAGCAGATGGATCTGTCGGAGGACAGGGCAGTGGAAAAGCAAAAGTCGCAGAATTATGGAATTGTGGAATCATGGAATGGTTTGGGTTGGAAGGGACTCTAAAGCTCATCCAGTGCCACCCCTGCCATGGCAGGGACACCTCCCACTGTCCCAGGCTGCTCCAAGCCCCAGTGTCCAGCCTGGCCTTGGGCACTGCCAGGGATGGAGCAGCAAAGGGGAAGGTCCTCCAGGGGCTGGATGGGAGCAGAGCCTGCTCTGCTCACCTGGATGTGATCCACCCTGTCCACCACAGAAGGAATTAATTAGAGGGAATTCAGGGGAAAAAAAAAAAAAAAAAAAAGGAGTGTCAATAACCAGAGATAAAGAAAGCAGGGTCTGGGAAGAAAAATTTGAATGAATGGGAGAAGAAAACCTGGAAATAATATCTAGGGAAAAAAAATAGAAATAAGCATAATAAATGTTAAATATTTCAGAGCTTTTAAGTAATTTACACAAGGCCTGTTGGCACTAGCAGGGATTGGGATTTTATTTCTAATTACTTTTTTAAAAAAAACTTGTTGCAGCTAAATTAGACCTATCTGATTGAGAGAGCTTTAAAACTTTGAGAGGAAGGTTTTGACTCACCTCCTTTGAACATTCCTCAGAAGAGAAGGAGGTTTTTTCAGAAAAACACAACTTTCACTTATTAAAGCTGTGAGGGGACACGAGAATTTATTCCTGTCTGTGCTTCCAGGGTGAAGTCACCACATCCATTTGCATCGAAACTGAGTCTAACCTGGGTGTCAAAAAACACCTGAGGTGTCCCTGTAGATGTTTCTTCTGTCCTCCCTCGTGGCTCAGGTCCAGCCCTGGCTCTCTGGGCTCCCCAGTTTGCTGCTGCTGGAGTGAAAAACTCTTTAAGGAGCAGCCTGTCACGCCTTTGGCTCCTTCTGGGGGCTTTAGGCTCTTAACCCTGGCTGTTGTTCCTTTCGCTGACACAGCCAGAGGTCACCCTCCCCTTTTGTCCCCCCGGCTCGAAGAGAGCAAGAGGTTGCGGTGCCCACAAAGCCCCTTTGTGCCCCGGTTCAGCAGCTGAAGCACTTCTGAGCTCCCAGCTTGTGCCAGGCGCTGCCCAGTGATGGAGCCGCCGCCGGGGCTCTGTTTGCTGGGTCACACGCACAAAAAAAGCCTTCAGGAGTGGGTTAAGAAGGGCTGGGATGCTCTAATCAGGTGCTCCTCGCCCAGGAACGCGGGGACTCATGCATTATACATGGTGTCTGCGGCGCAGGGAATTATTCAGCAGCTCCCAGGAAGGGCCTGAACCCAAACTCGGCAGCTCTGAGGGGTTGGCAGCCGCTCTGGCCACGTGCAGAAGAAGGGATTTTAGGGCTCTCAGAACCCTTAAACTGATCTGGGGATAAACTCGGGAATTTTCGGTTCTGCGCGAGGCGGTTTCTCACCTGCGGATGATGCGGGTGATCCGTTCAGGGCGAGAACTTTCAACAAAAACAAGAGAGTAAACCTCCACAAAGCTTTGTGCTTCCCCAGGTGAATCTCCAGCACAGACTGCAAGCCAGCCCTTTCAACCAAAACAGGAATTAAAAAACCACAGCCGCGCGTGAAATTATTACCGACTGTTGATATCTATGAGCAGCGCCCCACCAAAATCTCAACAAATGAATCAAAAATGAGAATGTATCATCGGGTTGGGGTGAATCCCCCCGCTTTGCCACCTGCCCAAGGTACTGAAGTGGCTCTCAGGGCTCCCGCAGAGGTTTTGTTTCGGAGGCTCAGCCCCATAAATGCTGGTTTATGTCACGAGGCACCGGGGCTGTCGGGGAGGTAAATAAATGCCCTGTCTATTGGTGAGTGCCAACAGCAACTCGGTGGCAACAAAGCCTCAGTTGTTGAATTATTTCTGAATGCCAACGTTATTCATTTTGCTCCTGGAATCCCGGGGTCTCTTCTGTTTTGTTTATGCACAGGCACACACATCAGAGACGTAATTTATATATAGAAAGCACGAAGAGGAGAAATCTGGAATATTTCCCTCTGCAGTTGATGGGGTTCCATTTCCTCCGGAGCCACACGACCTCCTTGCGTGTGAAGTCCTCTCACTCCTCATTTCAGGGCAGGGTGTCTGTGAGAAGTTACCAGGAGATGATTGATGAGAGCATTTTGGCGTGGCAGCGTTTTAAATACGGGCCAACTGCAGGAGAGAAGAACTTGTGCAGGTTACTCAAATTATCCAATTTTTTTTTTTCTCCCTTTTTAAAATTTTCCTTTCTACTCTTAGCTCTCTTTAACAGGAATTTTTTTCTTCGTTATGAAGCATCAGAGTGCTTCGAGACAAATCTGAGTCTCCGTTTCAATTTATATTTTAAGTACTGTCAGAATGGTGGTCATCGATCTCCAGACCCTCAATTCCCTGGTTTTTCTGGTGCAGAAAGAGGACTTTTTTTGCAGTTCTAGCATATATTATTTGTTACAAACTGCAAATTCAGCTGTCAGGACATCAGGAGCCATCTCCAAGGAGTTTATCGTCGATGACACAAAATTTTGCTGCCACTTCCGTGCTTTTCCTTTGTGTTTGAGTTTCATCTCCAGCTTGGAGCAATCCTCCTGAATTCAATAAAAGCTTTCCTTGTGAGCCAGGAGGAGCTGTTTCATGTTTCCATATGTTCAAACTTACAGGGAAGAGTTGCTAATGGGATTTTTTCCCTCTACCCGGCTCTCCCCAATTCCCGATCCCTCCGTCCCTTCCCTGGGCCCGGCTTTGTTGCAGCACTTTGGTTTCCCTGGGACTGCCTCCACGGGAAAAGTCACCTCTGGCTTGGTGTCCAGAGGCCCGTATTTGTTCATTAAAATGCTCTCAGGTCAATATTCTGCGAGCGTGGAGCCCCAGGCAGGATTTTCCTGGGAGCTATTGGCATTGTGCTCAATAGCATGATCCTGACAGCGGGTTTGTGGCAGCCCGGAACACCCTGTCAGGCAGCACCTCAACCCCTGTTTTAGTGGAATTAAGGGGCAAAACTCGCCCTTGGACAAGAGCATTTCACCCTGGTGCCTCCCTGAGGCTCAGCAGGGTTTGCACAGACCCATTTTTTCCCCTTCACCCCATTTCCCCCCCCCGTATTTATTTTCCCACTCAACCACACCCGACTGTTCCCAGCACTGTGGGATTTCTGGGTGCTGCAGAAGGAATCCGTGGATGCCCCTTCAGTTGTATGGCAGCCACACAACCCCACAATTAATATTTGGCTCTGTTTGCTCAGGATGAATGGCATCTTAGAAAGTTCCATCATGTACAGTAATCATCATAATCATGTGGGCAGCCCCTTCCCCAGTTCCTTTAGCCCTGACTTCTGCCCTTTTTTCTTGATTGATAAGTGACAGCTTTGCATTCTGGGCCTTGAAATATATATTTACAGTAGTCTAAGAAATTTGTCCTTCATCAAAGGAGGCTTGACTCGCCAGCACATCTTTAGAATATTATTGAGTAACTCATTAAAATGTTAATGGCTTCTGTCAGGATTTATTGATCCTGATGTCAGCTTTTCTCAGAACGAGAAATAAAGCTGATTTTTAACTTATCTTCACACCGTGCTGAGTGATCAGGACTTAAATAGAATAATGAGAAGGGCTTGAGGAGAATAATCAGCATTTATCCAGCACTTGTGCCAGGGCTGAGCACGGCCAGAGCCCTCCGGATGCACGGCTGGGTTTTATGGGGCGTGTGAAACACGGTGGGGTACAAGGAAAAGGGAAGAGGAATTTTCACCTGGAAGATACTGACAAATAACTTTTTCTGCTGGAGCAAATAGAGAGAGGATGCAACAACATCCAATGCTTCTCTTGAATAAAGCCGGGGTTTTTTTTCACAGCTGAGTGAAATAAAACCTGAGCGCCCTTTTTGGTTGAGTACACCTTTGGTTATGCAATAAATAATGGCCAAATGCTGTCCCACTGAGTTTCTAGAAGACAAACACTTGATGTTGTCAACATTATTTGGGTTATGTGTGGCACTGGACGAAATCCCGACAGACCCAGGGAAGGAGAGGCAGGGAAAGGTGTTTGTTTTCCACACTGCTCACCTCAGGATCTTTCCCAGCAGGAGCAACAAGAGGAAAACAGCAAATCCCACGCTGAGCCCAGCAGAGGCAGGGTTGTCAAGGGTCAAGATGAATGAAAAAAATAAGAGAGAAGAATCTGTCTTTTATATCTTGCTTTAAAAAATCATGAAGTCGGGGCTTTTCCTGTGAGAACATCGAGTGTTGCCCAGCCTGACCAGGATTTCAGCTCACAGTGGGAGATTTGCTGATTCAAAAGGACCCTGATAGGGAAAAAAATTTGTTTTCCTTAAATTATTCCCTTAAAAATGTGTTTAAATAGCTGCCTACAGGGCAGTTCCCTCCGAGCCTGGCATGCAGGAACTGGTAAATACCTGGAAGGTGAGAGGCACTTACTGTCTGAAGGATTGGGACATGGAAAATGGGCTAAAACCTGACCTGGCTGCATCGGTGCTGCAGTGAAAAGGCTGCAAAATGTCAATGTCTGCAACAATCAAGGCTCAGCCTTCTGATCCAAGAGATTCCTTTAAATCCTCTGCACCTGTAGCACAGGAATTAGAATTTGAATTAGAGAATAAAAAAATAGAATTAGGGGAAAAAGAAAAATAAAGCGGGTTTTTAGCAGTTTGTGTATAAGGGCAAGAGCTACAGCCAAGAGGGTGGTGAGCTTCAAAGAAATGCTGCGAAACTTCAAGAAATAATAATAATAATAATAATTATTATTATTATTATTATTTTAGGACACCCTGTTTTCTAAATTAGAACGACTTGTCTGGATATGGAGCAGAGTCTGCAGTCAGGGAGCGTTTACAGGAGCTGTAGCTCCGAGTGAGGATTGTTCTGGATTTGTTCAACTTACCTTTTCATCAGATTAGTCCACATAACAGGAGGGCGAAATTTGGCCAAGCAGCCAGATGTCATCACATGCTTAGTGTGTTTTAATCTGGCATTCCCAGCATTCGAGACTGAAAAGTGAAAAACCCCAAAATGATGCCTCGTTTATGGGGCTCGCAGCTCTGATTTTCATTAACACTTTTCCCTGTGACGGTTGCCAATAAATCCTGGAATTGCTTGCATTCCTTTAAAAAGGAGGGAGGCAACAGCTGCGAGGATGCAGACCAGAAATATTATTTAGTATGTGATAAAGAGCATGAAAATCTGGCTGAATCCTCAGTTTAACATATTAATTTTTATGTATGGAGTGCACAATTAATAATAATTTCTCCGAGTGACACATATATTAAGAAATTCAATCTGCCTGTAGGTAATTATAGATTTTTTTTTGCGCAGTCCTGTTCAATATTCAATATAAAAAGTTGCTCGTATCTGGAAATGACTTCAGGATCAAGGTCAGGGTTTTTATGGAGTGATTTGAGATTCCTTGGGATGAAAATGCCATCTAAATGTAAAGATACTGTTTGTTAGGCATTAGTGCTTTACAGACAGTAAATTTAATGGGCCTGATTTTCATTTACCTTTACAGTCAGATGAGGGATCTATTTTGGAAAAGTCACCACTGTGGGGAAAGAAAACAATAGCCAGGAAATTGCTAATGTTAATGTGATGTAAAGTCAAGCAACCATTTCCAATCTCGTTTAAACTTTGATTCAGGCAGGGCCTGGAACCTGCGCTTCATTTTAATCATGTCAGCAGTCCCAGCAGTGGGGAGACCACTTAAAATTAGGATTTTTTTCTGCCTGCACAGAGGCCTCAGTCAACAGACTCCAAAATACATTAGCATTTCTCATCCCGGCTCTTAATGGATGGATGGTCTTCTCCCAAAACACGGGCACGGAATAGATATTTAACGGAGCAGAAAAACTTCCCTGCTGGAGGGTCTGAAAGGAGATGGGGAGGGGGAGGCTCATCCCTGGAAAGAAAGAGGGAATCTTGAGGAAAATCCCTCGTGAGGCGCCCTGAGGAATCACGGTGTGCTCATACGGGCACCCGCGCTCCTTCCTTAGCTGGGATGAGCACCTCAAATAAGAGGGAAGGAATTTTTTTTTTTCCAGAGGTTTCTCTGCCTTCTCCTACCCCCAGGGGATGTGGCATATCTCCCACAGAATCCCAGGATGAGCCAAGCTGGAAGGGAGCCACGAGGATCATCCTCTGTGTCAGCAATAAATAACTTTTATCAAAGAGCTCCCCACAACGGGGCAGAGCCAGAGGCTCCCTCGGAGCTGCCTCCCTCTCAATGGTGCCATTCAAATTATCTGTGTTATTGGGCATTTTAAGGATTAATCTTGCCAGATAGCTACTCTGAATGCCTGCTGAAAAACAATGTCCCCTTGTGCCTCGGATTTAAAAATAAAGTGTGCACGCTGCATTTCAGAGCACATGTTTATAAACGAGACACGCTCGCAGTCCATATTTTGCACTTCCAGCTCTAAGTGCTGTGTGATCTCGAATTTAAGGGGGCTTTGGGTTTTTTTTTTCTCCCAGACACAAAGATCAGAAAGAGCCGTTTTGTGCTGTTTCTGAAGTAATGATGTGCAATTTGGTGTTCTGCACGGCCGCTCGTGCGTGCGCAGAGATATTTTACGTGTCGTGAACGTGTGTTTATCCTGCAGTCTTTGAAAGGCTGCTCGCAACAGGAAATATTTACACAATCCTTCACAGTCCTTCACAATCCTTCCGCGCTCTTTTGAAGAAATCACTGAAATAAATTTGCTTCTGACACTCGGGGACTTTAAGAACTGTTGTGTGTTTTGGGGGGGCCTCTTGGAAACTTCTTTTTCCCCTTAAAATTGGCGAGATGTATTTCGTTAGCGTACGTATTTCTTTTATTTATTTATATTTTCATAGATGCATTTACATATTTAATTATTTTCCTAACAGAAAGTAGGTATTGTATGTGATTATGGTCAAAAGAGGGGACTGAAAAATTTTATAAACATTTTCCTGCGTGATGCAGGACGATTTGGTAGATTTTAGGATTGGAAAGGATCATCACGATTTTCTCTTTCTTAGAAATATCCCTGGACCTCGAGCAGGATCCAGGCCATGGGATGCCACCCCTGTGACTTGCCTGTGTTTAACCTTGTGGGACTGGGATGAAATTCCACTTTAAAGGCCTCAGGTTACTGGAAATTTATCATATTCCGTGGTAAAAGCTGGTTTATTCCTTGGTTGATCTCACAGCTGGAGACAGAATCCTTTGGTCTGACGGACAAGGAGCCTCCCTGGGATGATTCTCTCTCCAGCCCATTTCCAGCAAGTGAAATGGGGACACTGAGAGACTCTGGGAATGCAGTGAATATTCCCAGTCTTGGATCTGCTGCAGGTTTGTGATCCAGGCTTTCTTGCCTACAAGGACTTTGGAAGCCACAGGTGAGGTCTGCAGTTGTGGCGAACGTATTTAATTGGAATTTCATGGGGTAGAAAACACACCATGAATGAATGCAGGAACACTCCAGACCTGTTATTTTCCAGCGTTCCCAGGCTTCCAAAGAAAAGGCCTTAACCCAGAGTTTGCTGCAGCATTTGGAATATCTGGGTAGAAGAAGTTGAAGTGTTTCTTCAGGATATCACGGATGTTGGAGTTTGCTCCAGCGTCCTCACCAGCACTGCACAAGTTCCTACCCTTGTCAGCTCCCAGCATCCATGGAAACAGGATAAAAAGCCCCTCAGTTTCAGTTCTGAAGGAAATCTTTGCCTTCATTCAGGAAATTCCTTATCTTGATCCTCATGAGGATCTCTGGATGAATCTGACTCACAAAAGCCTTGAGCGACCACGCCAAGAAAACGCTGCTGGTGAACATTCAGCTGACCACGGCACGGCCCACGTGGCTTGGCAGTCGTCCTCTCCCCAAACCCAGCTCCACAGCCAACAGAGAGCTTCCCAAGGAAGCCTAAAAATGGTTTTGCCCAGCCAAGGGCGCGAGGGTTGAGATTTCACGGAACGCAGTTAGAGATGTGAAAACGCCGCGAGAAAAATATTGCAAAGTTTTTTTTGTTTGGCTTTTTTTCTTTTTTTTTTAATTCCATCTCCTTTAGCCAAAGCTCGCTTCGGAAGTTTTCCCCTTTCCACCTGGTCCAAAAGGTTGGATTTTAAGCGACTCCTGACAAAAACAGCAGGTCTAAAGGGGCAGCAGGGAAAAAACCGGCTTGGGAAGAATAAACACCTTGGCAGCACAGGGCATTTCCCTTTGGAGGCAACACATTTCAAGGTGTTGGTTGAAATATATTATGAAAAACAACCTCGTTTCTCTTTAATGTTTGAGCCACACCTTTGTTGTGAGATTCCACAGGATTTTAACTCACAGGGGAATTCAGACCTGGCAAGAAAATAATGGAAAATGGGAGAAGGAGAGGGAGAGAGGGAATATTTTACCAAAAAATCACGGAAAATTTGGGTTGGGAGGGACTTTAAAGATCTCATTCCAACCCCCTGCCAGGCAGGGAATCTTCCACGAGACCAAGGTAAAGCTGGAAAAGTGAATCCCGGATTGAGGTCTCCAAGTTTTCATCCTCTGAATGGAAGCAGCGCAATGGAAATAGAATGAGGTGACAAGGGCACAGATTTGCCCCCAGGTCCCTGTACCCTGTGGTTTGAAAAGGTAATTTGAGGAAACGAAGCACAGTGGGTGCAAAATCGGGGAATTCATCCCTGAGAGCGCAAATGAACGGGAAATCTGCCCGAATTTCTCCAGAAATCTCAAAGCAGGGTGTGAACTCTTCCAAGCCCGACCATGGCTCTGTGTCACTCATCACAACACCCAGCGATCCACCCAAGCCACTCAAGGGATTCAATGAGGTGTTTTTAAAGACATTTCTCCGTCTCTTCTGCTTGAGCAGCTGAGGTAGGAGATAAAGGCAGCACCCAAGCAGACAGAAGGGATGCTGGAAAGAGTCTGATGGGTTGGTTTCTTTTCCCCCCGCATCCCATAAAAAGTGGTAATTGACATTTTAATGCGTGACATGTCGCATTCCTTCCCAACGCTGCCGTAATTGAATCCACGTGAAACTGGAGTGCTCCGGGTGACCCCGGAGTGTGCCACACACCTGGAAGCAGTGAAGTTCAATTAATATGTCATTGCTACTAATAACAGCTACCACTGAGAACCTCCAGCCAGTGGCTGCTCCAGGGGAAGCAGTAATCCTTGGATTTGGGCAGATAATGTACAGTAAACACCAAGGAGCCATTGTTTACAAGCAGCGCTGCTTTGGATCAACACTTAAAGTCTTGCTCTCTCGCTAATTTGCTTTTTTTTTTTCCCACTGTATTCCACCATTTCACTCACCCCTGCGCTGCATTTGTCCGGCTCGGTGTGCAAAAATTTGCAGCTCCTAAAATAAAATCAGCTGAGGGCCATTAGTGGACTGAATCAAACAGCGCTGAGACAAAGGTTCGTGCAATAAAAAGGGGGCATAAATCACACGCTTGCACAGAGAGAGAAAAAAACCGTGATAAAATGGCCTTAAGGATTTGATTTAATCTGTCAAAACCCAGGAAATTTAGAGTGGAGAGTTGAGAGCCCTTCCTTTACTTGGCTGGTTGTTAAAAATCGAGTTACCGAAAGTCCAACATCAAGGAAATAGATGTGCTCACACAAGGAGCCTGAGTATTCCCTTCATTAATTTACTGGTAGAGCACAGAGACTGAAATTCTCCTTTTTTATTATTTCGGCATCAGGTCTGAGTTCGCTCAGTTGTACATCAGGCTCTGGAGACAATTTGGGTGTCCCAGGTGCTGAACCTGAGAAATTATTAAACCACTTACCCAGAAGTTCATAGGGAATCAAAGACTGATGGAGCTCTGAGCAACCTGGGCTGGTGGAAGGTGGAACTGGACGATCTTTAAGGTCCACTCCAACCCAAAGCATTCTAGGATTGTTCCTGAATCCACAATATCCCGGTGCTGGCTGGGATTCCGGAGCAGGATATCGAGTTACGAACACTACATCACTTGGAAAAGCCACGTCACCACTGCAGATCATCACGGGCGTGATTCATGAGGAGTTTGGCCTCTCCACAGAAACCTGTTTGCAGCACCAGACCTGGGAGTTTCTACTGGCGTTGAGGCAAACCTCAGGGGAGTTGTAGTTTCTGGCTGAGTAATCCCCAAAGATCCAACTTCTTATTGAAAAAGGGGCTGGACTCGTGCAGAGCTTCCCCTCCTCCTGCAGCAGCTCTCATCACCACATCTATTTTATTCCTCCGGCCACGCCGGGCTCTCATCTCACAGTTGCCTGAGATTTATCCGTCAGCTTTATCTCCTCCTGAATTCAGTTCAGCGCTCCTGCTGATCCTCCCCGGCATTCATGATGAACAACGTTCCCTGTGGTTTCCATGCTCCTGTTTCCCCTCACTTTGCTTTTTGGATAACTCAGCTTCAAGCCTGTTCCACTGACCCGCCTGAAACCCCACATTTGTGGGTTTAGAGCCCGAATTTCCCCCGTGATGGTGGGTAAAGCACTGGGAGGGCAGTTGGGAGAACATTTCTCTCATATTAATTGCACAAATCCAGCTCATTCTAAGATCCTCTCTGGTGGTTTTTGTTTTGTTTTTTTTTTGAACTCTCCAGCCCACGCTGCATTTTCAGAGGGTCGGAGGCATTGGTGGAATCAATCCCACCGTGTTTGCACTGCCCAGTATCTGCAATCTATTCAGGGTAAACATTTCTCTGCCAATCCCCACTGCAGGAAATTTCCCAAGGTATGCTGATGGCACCTCTCCAGCGCTGGAAAAACCCCGCAGCAGAGAAAGCTGTGGAGGGGGGGAGGAAAAAAAATACAGAGAAAGCTCTGGGTTCAAAAGGGAAGAAAGAGCAGAAAAGCACATCCAGAATTTGTCTCTTAGCAGGAGGTGAAGAAATAAAAGCTTTTCTGAACCGCTCGAGTGACAAAAGGAGGGATTGGAGACGACAAATTGGACCAGTTTGTGCTGGTGGAGGGAATCTACTGATTTCTTCCCTCAGAAAATAAACATATTGGGAGACTTAGAGCCGAGGATCTTATTTGGCTGAGGCTGTTTTTATGGAAAGCTTTGTATGAGAACAGATGATTCCAGGAATTTTTGGACATTTCTAATACGTAGAACCAGGAAACAGAGGAATAATTCCATATATTTGTCTATAGCAACGTGAAATTTTCTCCTCTTTGTTTGTTTCCATGTTTATTTGGGGGTTTGGGCTGGGAGGTTTTTTGTTTGGTTGGGTTTTGGGGTTTTTTATTTCTTAGATAGGAAAATACCCCAAAAAATATTTTGAAGACGTGAAACTAGGTCTTGCATTTTCTTGCAAACAATCCAAATCACAGCATCATTTCCAAACTCGTAGGTTGCTCTGGGACTGGGCTTTTCCAAGGAGAATGCATAAAAAATCTGAGCAGTAGGAAGTCACAGGGAGATTTTCAAGGGGTAGTGGGCTGGTTCTCAGAGCCTTTTTCCCACCTCAGACTTCAACATCTTCCTCACCCTGACATTCCCTGGCTGGAATTTTCATTTCATTTCTGTTGGGTTTTAGGTTTTAGGGTTTTTTGGGTTTTTTTTCTTTGTTTAGGTTTGGGATTTTAAGAGAAAAGGCAAAAAGAAAACTTTGTTCAAGCTCTAACTCTGGAGCAAAACACCATTTTCCCTCATTTCCCTGCCATACCATGGAGGGATCCCGAACTGATGAACTGAGGGGAAAGGTCAGGTGTCTTGGGGGAAGTTCAAACTTAACTTTAACCTCCATCTTTTCCACAAAAAACGTGGAGGAGCCCACACTGGAGCAGGTTTGCTGGTAGGACTTGTGACCCCACTGGAGCCCCAGGCTGGAGCAGTTCCTGAAGGAATGACCCCATGGAAAGGGATCCACACTGGGGCAGTTCCTGAAGGAATGACCCCATGGATAGAGGGAGCAGTTCCTGAAGGAATGACCCCATGGGAAAAGGGAGCAGTTCCTGAAGGAATGACCCCATGGGAAAGGGATCCACACTGGGGCAGTTCCTGAAGAACTTCAGCCTGTGGGAAGGAGTCATGTGGAGAAGTCCTTGCAGGATATTCTCCTGGGGGGAGGACCCCTGGAGCAGGGAAGAGTGAGGAGGAAGGAGCAGCTGAGACAACGTGTGATGGACTGACCACAGCTCCCATTCCCTATCCCCTTTCGCCACTGGAAGAGAGGAGGCAGAGAAAATTGAGAGCAGGTTGAGCCCAGGAGGAAGAGAGGGGTGGGGCAAAGGTGTTTTTAAAGATTTACTTTTTATTTCTCATTATCCTGCTCTGATTTGATTGGAAATAAATTAATTTTTTCCCAGGTCGAGCCTGCTTTGCCTGTGGCAGCAATTCCTGAGCGTTCTCCCTGTCCTTATCTCAGCCCGGGAGACTTTCAGGATATTTTCTATGCCCTGTCCCGCTGAGGAGGGGGTGACAGAGTGGCTTTGAGGGGTGCCCAGCACCCAGGCAGGGCCCACCCACCTCAAGAGGCCGTGGCTGAACCCTTTGGGACAAAGGAAGGCGTCGAGCCTGGGTGTTCCTCGTCTGACTGATCCTGTGCATAAAAATTCCTGCTGCGGGAAGAGGAGAGGGAGAAGCTCTCAGTGCATTTGCACGATGGATTCCTCACTAATTCCCTGGTGCTGGTGGGTTTGGGGGATCAAAGTTCGGGATCAGTGCCCAAAGGTCAAACAGATCATTTTGTCTTTCCAATGGCAACAGAGACTGAACTTGGGTCATCTTCGTTCAGTTAAGATCAAACCTATCCTGAATTCCCGTAATAAAACATGGGAACCTTGATGACACGAACTCTGACTACAGGAAGAAGGCAAGAAAAGCTGGAAAAAGTAGGGAAAAAAAGCAGCAAGTTCCTATTCTGGTGCATTCCCACTTTTCCCATGCCCATGCTGGACCTTCCCAATCAGCCTGATGACATCAGCAAGGAGACAGAATTTCCCTTCCCTTCCCTTCCCTTCCCTTCCCTTCCCTTCCCTTCCCTTCCCAAACCTTCCCAGACCTTCCCAAACCTTCCCTTCCCAAACCTTCCCAAACCTTCCCTTCCCAAACCTTCCCTTCCCAAACCTTCCCAAACCTTCCCAAATGGTTTAAGCTCCTGCCTTGGCGTCTTGGCTGATCCAGGTCCGTTTGCAGGGCTGAGCTCTTGAGTTCACAAAAGTGGCCTTGACCAGAACTTCTGCTTCCCTTCTCCATCCCCTCTCTCTTGCAATAATCATGGAATATCTGAGCTGGAAGAGATCCTCATGGATCATCCAGGACTGCCCAGACCCCCCAGCAACCCCACCCTGGGCATCCCTGGCAGCGGTGCCCAAAGGCTCCTGGAGCTCTGGCAGCCTCGGGGCCGTGCCCATTCCCTGGGGAGCCTGGGCAGTGCCCAGCACCCTCTGGGGGAAGAACCTTTCCCTGCTCTGCAGCCTGAGCCTGCCCTGGCCCAGCTCCAGCCGCTCCCTGGCTGCTGTCCCTGCCCAGGGAGCAGAGATCGGAGCTGCCCCCGTGCTGCCCCTCGAGTTCCAGTCCCGTGTGAAAAGCTCATTCTTTACTTAAATTTCTCTGCCTGTCCACGGTAAAAAACCTATTTAGAAATCAAAGGTGCAGTCGTTAATGACAGCACATTCATCTGCTTATGGCTGTGCTCAGAAGAGAGTAAAACATCACATAATTAGGCACTAATAGCATTATGCGTAAATAACATTTTCCATCCATCACTTCTAAATCATGACTAAAGTATTCATAAACTTTACCATCAAGTTTTACCAAAGTTCTTCTGACAGTCATTATATAATGTATGGAACGCCAAGCAGCACAAAATACCACCAAAAAAAAAAAAAAAACAAAAAAGAGAGGGACATGTTTTTGAATCAGAATTCCTCTATTCCTCACAGATCCATTATTCATCTCCACTAGATTAGTCACACTGTTCATTTAAGCCAAGGACCACTGAGAAAACAAATCTCTGAACAGAACTTTGAAAAAAGTAAATAAAAATACTCAACATTGACTTTCGTAATGTTCAAAGGATTTGAGACGGATCGAGTAAAAATGACCCAGTGTGTGCTTTTCCCACTAGGTTTTTTCCAATTTCTCCAGCCAAGAAGCTTCCTCTCCCTGATGGATACACTCCCTCTCCTATTCCCCGCTTTTCCCTTTCAAACTATCTCCAGTACTTAAAAGAAATACGGTTTGCAGCTTATATGAGCAGCAGCAAATGTTTGGTCACGAAACTTCGGGTGTCATAATTAATACCAATTATCGGAGCTGTATGAAAATACTTCTGGAAAATTCATCGAATTCCAGCTCCGGTTGTGGGGGGAAAAGAAATTAAGTTGACCTTAACAAAACAACTTTATTCTCCTTAGAAAACTGAAATCGAAAACCTGACCCGAACATGAGCAGTGCGAGTTTTTAACTTGGGCGTATTTTTTGCAAATATCATCCATTTGGATCAGTCCGTCAACTCTTGACAGCTCCTGCGGGGTTGCACGCCTGTGTCACCGCTGCACGCCGCACACAGCGTGCACCCCCTTCCACAGCCCAATAAAACCCCAACATTTACAAGTTTGAAGGGTAAAGAGAACACCCCACAACCCTTATTTCATTTTTAAACAGCCGTATTTTTTCTGGGCGGGAGCTTTTGACCAACTCTCCAAACGCTGTCTGAGCAACAAGAAAGAGCGTTGAGATTTCCTTCCCTCCGCCCTGATTAGAAATGGGATCCATGCCCCAGCTGGATATTTCCAGTTCATGCCCAGTAGAAATAATTTTCTGTCCTATTGCCAAACGTGTCCCATGTGGCCAGCAAAGGTTGGACAATAGCAGCAATACAGCTTCCAGAAAGGAGCTGAAAACGATCCCCTGCAACCGGAGGCCTCGATTCTGCATAGTTTCATAATTCCAGCACCGAGATTTCGCTTCCTTTTTTCTCCTTTCAAGTGTTCAGTGCAAATGGATGGTATTGCCAAGGTTTATGGCTCCCACCTGGTCTGCCAGGACGTGTCCGAGTGGCACCCTAGAAGGTTGATCCCAAAGTCTGACGCTTCACCAGTAATCCTCCCGCCCACCAGGAACCCCATTGAATATCAATACAGGATCGCGGTGCCGGGGCAAGTTAAACAAATCCTGAGGAATCTGTTTTATTAGCATTTATAGGATTTGCGTGTGTGAGCGGCTGTGTGTGTACAGCCACACTTGGGAGCAGTAGTTACAGGGGAAAAAAATCCGGGGGATTCCTCCGGGGACCATAAGCGCTGCTGGTCCTCGGGCTCGGAGCAGTGCTGATGGTGCAGACTGGAAATGTTCACGTATCTGACGATATTTTCTTTCCTGTGGAGCTCGGTGGTATTTCTCACAGCAAACACTTCAGCTGAGCACCTCAGACTAAAGTTAAGCCCCGCTCTGTGCTGGGCTCGGCCGCCCCGATTTCCACCCCCCAGCCTCCACCGAGGGAAAAAAAAAAAGCAGGAAAACTCCACCAACACCAAAATCGCGGCGCTGCGAAGACTTTTTCTGGGGCAAGAGTTGCACTTTCACGGACGCGGAGGGATGGCAACCCCCGTCCTGCCGCCTGCCCCTGTAAAGCTCGGCTGGAGCGGCCCTGGGAATGCTCCCGGATCCCGGGCGGGGCAGGGAACGGGGCGGGGAGCGGTGCCGGGGGTCCCGGCTGTGCCGCTCGCCCGCCCGCAAGATGCGGGATTGCCCCAAAAAAAGACGTCGAACCCCCTCCCTTGGAGCCTCGGGCTTGTCCCAAGCGCCACCCAGACACGGGGCACCCTCCCGCAAACCCCGGAGCGCTGCGAAAAGAGTTTGCTTGGGGGTGCAGGGGGGTTATTCTCACCTCTCGTTTTCCTCTCTGTTTTCCGTCTCCAGCTGAAAACTCTGGGAAAGAAAAAAAAAAAAAGGAAAACGTTGGAAATGTTCCTCTGCAACACAGCTCACCTGAGGAAGAAACTCTCTCCCGCTGTCTCCCACCCGGGGAAGGGTTTTGCCCTCCAAGCAAGGGGAAAATGTAGTTAAATAATAGTGGGGTTTGTGCGCGCCCAATTTAGGATTCAACAACAACGTACCCGTGAAAACACGACCTGAATATTGAAGTAATCAATTGTTTTATTTCTTCTCCTAATTTATTGTCCTCCTGACGAGGAGTTTCTTATGAAAAGGGTCGGAGCGAAGTCCCTGCGGCCACCTCGGACTCACCGAGCTGCACATGGCGAATCCAACCTCGATAGGTTTGGGCCACCCTTGTAGCACCGAGATTTTTCTTTCTCTGTCGGGATTCTGTCGAAAACATTCGCAAACCTGCCCTTTCACCAAACCACGGCAATTTGTTAGAAACACAACACGCTCCCCTCGCGCTTTCCTCTGCCACCCCGTCGTCTGTCCCTGTATTTTGTTTACAGGACACAGAAATATCCCATATAGATTCCTGCTCGGGGTTAGCGATCGCGGAGCTTCTTGTATCGGACCCGTTAGGACCTGCCTTGATATACAGCTATTTTCCGCGAAAATAAATAAATAAATAAAAAATAAATTGATTTATATATGTATAATCTTATTCCCCGATATATATATATATATATTTTTTTTTTACCTCTGCTCACGCGTCCAGTTTCGGCGGCGGGCGGAGGTTGCATTAAGTTTTGAGAATTTCCCCGAAAAGCTGAAGTTTCTTTTCGACGGGTGTTTTTTTTGGTGGGTTTTTTTTTTTGTTTTGTTTTGGTTTTTTTTCCTAGATTAATTTGGGTTTGTTTTGCTCGGCGAAAAGTCCCAGCCCGGAACACGCTTCCGTAAAAATAAAAATACAGCGGCGGGTTAAATCTGGTGTGGCCAATGTGCCCGGGAGAGGTGTCCCCATAGAGAGGGGCGCGGGGCTGCTCCTACTTTGCGGGTAAAAAGGGCAGCGCGGGCGGGTGAAAAGGAGCAATCTCTCGGTGCCGCCGGTGCAAGGCTTTCCCTCGGGTTTCCTTGACCTCCAGCCTAAATGCCACCCAGGACGGCGCGGCAGAGCCTGTTCCCACTCCCTGCTTGTCTTCCCTACAAAAGCCGCTGTCCCCAGGCGCGTCAGCCGAGGGACGGGCGCGGTCCCGGTACCTGAGCCAGGAGGGGATGGATTTGGGACCAGAGGCCGTGCGGGCACGTCCTGGAACCCTTCAGGGCTCCACTCGCCCGCTCCTCGCCCCACATCTCGAGCAGGGCAGGCAGGAGCTGCCGCAGGGTCCCCACTCGCCACCCCGCGGGCAGCGGTGGCCCGGGCAGGTCCCGGCCGCGGGGAGGTTAAAGAGCGTGGCCTTTCCCTCGGCACGGCCGGGCCGGGCTCTTTCTGCTGTAATGGGATAATTACGGAGGGGCGGGCGAGCTTAAGCAAACACACTCGCCCGCCGGCCGGGCCTCTCCCGGGGATTAATATTAAGGACCGGTGCATTGTGTCCTGCGAACGGGCGCTCCCGGCCCCCTCGGCCCCCTCGGATGTGGAGCCGCGTCTCGCCGGGCTCTGCTGGTCCTTCCTTTCTCTCCTGTCCTCGCTGTTTTAATCCCCACGCGTGTCCGGGGCGGGTCGCTGCAAGGGGCGCTGGGCAGGGCCGGCTCCCCGTGGGACCGGGGCTGTGTCCCCGTGCCGGTGGGACAGGCACACACGCGGGTTCGTGTCCCCAAAAGCGGCGCGGGGCTGCCTGTCGGGTCGGGCTTAATTCAGTCCTGCCCGGGCTGGGCTTAATTCCCTCAGTCGGGGCACGACGAGGGACCCAGGCATCGCTTTTGTGACAACGACAGCAAAGGTGGCCCCGAGCCTTGCGGTCACAGCCCCACGAGCTCTCCGAGGGAGGTGGCCCGGGGGTCCCGGCGCAGCCTGGGCGCTCGGGGATTTGCTTCATCTCCCCCCCCGAGCGCTGCTTCGGCAGCTCCGGGGTTAAGCCCCGGTCGGCGGGGGCTGATGAGCAGCGGCTGCCGGCGGGGAGGGCGCCGGGGCGGCCCCTGGGCAGCTCCCCCGGAGCTCGGCCCCCTCCTCTGCGTGTACGAGAGGCCGTGTGTGAATGTATTTGTGTGCGTGTATGCACGCGCCGTGTGTAAAATATCTATTATATACACGGCGTGAATGTGTGCTGTGTCCGTACCTGTGAGTGCGCCCAGGTACGCTTTACCCAGCGCCGAAACAACGGGGAAAAGTCTCGGGTGACTTCCCGGCGGTGCCGCGGGGCTGGGGAAGGGGGCCCCACGCGTGTCCCGGCCCCACAAACCCCCCGTGGCCCCTCCCGCGGGCAGCTGCGCCCCGGGTGGGGGGACAAGGGCCCCCTCGGGGTCACGGCCGGTGCAGCGAGAAGGGCAGCGAGGGGCGAGGGGCTCCGCTGGCCGCTTGGGGAGGCCGGGGGGAGCGGGCTCCGGCTGCCCCAGCCAGCGGCCCCCGCCCCCGGCTCCCCCCGGGCCGGCCTCCCGTCCCCTCGCAAGTGCTAATTGCGGCTCTGCGCTGGCTCTTCTGGATTTGGGTCCCTCGGAGGGCGCTGCGCGGGAGGACACGTCACGGATACATTATCCCCTCCCCTCTTGAGGCTCTCCTGGCTTTCTGCAGCCTTTGCTAAAGAATTAACCGAGAGGTCCACTTCAGAGCTCCTTCTGGCCCTGGGAAAAAAAAAATAAATAAAAAAGGCGAGGAAAGAAAAGAAAAGGAAAAAAAAAAAAAAAGAGCGGAGATATCGGTGCTTTCAGACGAGGAGCGTGGAGGCTGCGATTTCCGAGAGGAGGGGAATTTTACCTTCGATCCTTGCCGAATGGTGAGGATCGCTGCTCGTTGCGGGAGGTGAATGTAGCAAACCCTCCCCTTGCCTTTGAAAGGCATGTCTCTGCCAAAGAGCCACCGCTTCGCCCCTGAAATACGTGACAAATAAAAAAGAAACAAACAAACAAAACAAAAAAAGAGAAACGATTCCTATCTTGCAAATTCTTTTTCTTTAAAAGGAGGAAAAAATCAAAAACAACCCAATAAATAAAAGCAACAAAATCAATCCCGCGCCTTTGCCAGCGCTCGGACTTGTTTGGAAAGAGACAACGCTGAAGTGGCACTGGTCCCGAGGAAAACGGATCCTTTAATTTGCCTCCGCATGAGAAGCACATTTGGAGCCGGGCGCAGCGGCCGCAGCGGCAGGAGCAGCCCCGCAGCCCCCGCAGCCNTTCAGCCGCAGGAGCAGCCCGCCCGGAGGGCAGCGGCGCGGGGAGAGGAGCGCCGGTGGTTTCGGAGCACTCCAGCCATCAGCTGCCGCCGCACCGGCTTTGACTTTGGTTCGGCTGGGAGCTCGTCCTGTCCTCGGCATCTCGGGCTCCGGGACCAGATCGTTTTGCACCTCGTTCAACCAACCAGCACCGCGGTCGTTCGGTTTTCTTTTCTTGGTTTTTTTTTTTTTCTTAAGAGACAAAAAAGTCCAAAAATGGTTCAGCCTGCTTAGCCCAATGATTTCTTGCATGGACGCNTTTGTAATTATTATTTTTGGACGGGGAAGGACTGAGTAGAAGAAATCGTTCGGTGAAGGGAACCCGGCGGTTTGCTTCCCGTTTTGAGAAGATCAAGATCCGATTCCCTGCTGCACGCAGAGGACGAAGGTTGCCGTGGGTCTTTCAGTCTGGGTTTCGAAGCCCTCGCCACTGCAGGGTCAGAGCAGAACTGCCTTCTCCGAGCGGCTTTCCTGTCCTGGTTGCGGCTCAGAGATCGCCTCCCCCCCCTTCGCACCCCTTCTGTTGGTGTTGTTTTTGTTTGGTTGGTTTGGCGCTTTTTTTTCCCTCCCCTTTTTGTCTTTTTTTTTTCCCCTCCGTTTATTATTATTATTATTAATTATTGATTTGATTTGGGTAAATTCCTTTCCTTAAACGAAAATACTAACTCTGCAGTCGAAATCCATGCCCCCTGCCATTCGGAAGAATCGGGTCTAATATGCCAGTGACATCCCCGCCTTGCAGCAGTCGCGATGAAGGAAAAATCCAAGAACGCGGCAAAGACTAGACGGGAAAAAGAAAATGGAGAATTCTACGAACTGGCCAAACTCCTGCCCCTGCCCTCGGCCATCACCTCGCAGCTGGACAAGGCTTCCATCATCCGCCTCACCACCAGCTACCTGAAAATGCGAGCCGTCTTCCCCGAAGGTAAAAGCACCCCCGGGGCTCGGGGAGCCCGCACGGGAGGGACGGAGAGGCACCGCGGGCCGAGAGAGAGCGGGGAGGGGGTGCTGGGGTGGGCACGACCCCATCGGCGTCCTGGCAGGAGGGAGGGGATGCCTGCAGGGGTCCCAGAACCGGTGGAGAGCGAGCGAGGGGACTGAGGGAAAAGCCGCCAGGCTGGAAATGAGCCCGTGTGCCCTGGAAGGGGAGGCAGCGCTGCGCTGCCCCAAACCCGGCGGCGGTGGGAGGCAAAGCCGGCCGGTTCATCCCCTCTTTCTCCCCCTCCTCCTCGGCTGCCGGCTCAGCTCCGTCGGCTCGGGGGGACCGTCCCGATGAGAGCGGGCTCGGGGAAAAGAACTGTGTGGTTGTTATTATTATTTTGTTTCGGTTGGAGTTTTCCGGAGCTAGGGAAGCAGGCTGGGAATGAAGGCGCGGCGGCTCCGCAGCGAGGCCCTGCGCCTTCTCCTGGGGCCGGGGACAGAGGGGAAGGAGGGTCCGAGCCCAGCCCGGCCTCAGCGGGGCCGGGACCCCGCCGCTCCCCGGCCGGGGCTGTGGCTCCCGCGGCTCTTCTCGGGGACACCCAGCAGCGAGGCCCGGCACCAATCTCTCCTTCCCGCAGGCTTTGGGGGAAATCAGCCCCCCGGGAGCCTCGCACCTTCCCCCCCGAGCGCCCTCGGGGCCGCCCGGGGCGAGGGGAGGCTGCGGGCCGGCAGCCGTGGGGAGCCGCCGGGCGCCCGTGCTGTCCGTGCGGCCGCTGAGCTGACGGGAGGCGCGGAATGAAGCGCTGGTCGGTGCCTGCGGGTGGCTAAATAAAGCCCAGCTCCCCCGCTTTGTCATTTGTTTGTGCCTCTCCGGACTGGGAGCAGGGTGAAGGAATTAGCAAATTCCGCAGGGGAAGGTCTGCTCTCCGTCGCGGTTTCTAAGGAGCTTTATTAAAGAGGCTAAAAAGAAAAAAACCACAACCAAAAATAAAAAAAAGGGGGAGGGGGGTGCGAAATAAAACCCCCCTCCCAACCCGAGCAAAGCTTACCGTTGTGGCCATTTAACTGAGAAATTTCGGGAGCACGGAGTAGCCGTGCTATGGAAAGCCAGGGCTCCTTTAGTGTGCGCTCCCCAGGCACGGAGCAAGGGAAGCGAGGCGCTGCTCCGCCGCATTTTCCAGCCATTATTCTCCATCGGGAAATTTTCCCGATGAGAAATAGAGCGTCGTAATTTCGAGGGGGGGGTCACTCGCCGGCCGTGCCTGGGGGAACATGTCCCCGAACGCCTTAGATTTAGGAGGGAGGAAAAGCGGCACATTTCGAGGTGCTGCTGGATGCGTCCCGGCTTTTCCAGCCCTGCTGCTCCTCAAGAGCAACGAGACGACCCCGAGAGCAGGTTTATACCCACAGCTCGGGTGTGTTTTATGTGTCTGTCTTCCCTAAACAGGCCGGGCGTGCGCTTCCGCACACTCTGCTTATTAAGGGCAACGTTTAAATGCATACAGCGAATTCCTGATCTTTCATCGTCTTAAGTACGGGTGGAAATACATTTAAAACCAAAGCTTTGCATCCAGGGATGACAGGCCGGGGGAATTACCGCCTCCGGCCGCCGAGCCCTGCGTTTAGTGCCTGGGAGGGTGGAGGGGAAAGGGGGGAGCCGGAGAGAGGCGGCTGCGGGCAGTGCAAGCTGCAGAACGACTTTTTTTTTTGGGGGGGGGGGGGGGGGGTTCTTCCACACAGTCCCGCATTACCCAAACTTCCCTCTCCCTCGGGATTTGCCCGTGGAAGGAGAGGAGGGGGGTCCCCATCCGTCCGTCCGTCTGTCCGCTCTCCCTCCCCGCTGCTCGTACTCGGCTAATCATACTGGTTTCCAGTTGGCTTTACTGGGAGGGCAAACGGGGAGCACAAGGGCCCGGAAAGGCTTCCCAGCCTAAATCCTGGGGCAGCGAGACCTGGGGAAAGGTCCCCGTGGAGAAGGTTGGACCCGATGGGTGCGGGGCACCCCAGTCCGAGATCCTGGGGCGTGAAATAAAGGTGGGCACGTACCAGGCCCCCTCTCCAGCCCCGGCCTCTGCTCCCGGGGCAGCCGCGATGCGCTCCCACGGGAGTTGCCCCCGGAGAGGGGGTCCAGCACCCCGGGCTGCCCCAGCCGTCGCCCTATAAGGCTTAAAGGGCTGGCAGGGTGGGGGGGACAGGTCTGAGACGCCACCAGACGCGTGCTAGGCCCGGAGTAGCTGCGGCCAGCGCGACCAGAAACGTTGTTCAGCTGCAGACCTGGCTTCCAGCTCTGTCTAGACTGGAGGGAAAGAGAGAGAGAGAGAGAGAGAGAGAGAGAGAGAGGGCTGTGTTTTTAAAACCCTCGGTGGATGGCTTCCCCCCCTTATTTCCACAGCGAGCTGACACAGAGTTTAGGAAAAGTTGGAGACCCTCAGCGCTCAGACTGATCCCAGCGCTCCGGCAGGGCTTGTCAGGGGCTCGGGACAGGTCTCCTGCTCAGCCCGGCCAGGCTTTTCCCGAAGATGGACCGAACCCGCAGGGCACCCGGTCGGACTCCAAGCACCGAGAGTGAAAGGGGATTTCTGCCCCAGCTCCTTTCGCCCTCGCAGTGCAAGCCCTGGAAGGGACAAGTTCGTGCTCCGATAGCCCAGACTGTGCCCTGCGGTATCGCTGCGACCTTGAGATTCAGGAGTTAAAGTCAGGGCACAGCAGCCTCCAGCCTCCCCCGCGCTCCCGCTCTCTCACACCGGCTTCTCTCGTGTTTTAGTTTTTTTTTGTTGTTGTTGTTGTTGCCACGGCTTTGTTGCTGTAGAACAAAAACACGCCACGAGTCGTCTTCTGTCTCGGCTGTCAGTATTTTTTATTTTTATTTTTAGTTCGAAAAGGAGCTAATGTAAGAAAGAGAGGCGAGAATGAATCGCGTTTAAAAACCGCGATTCTCTGCCCCCCGGTTATGGCAGACTGGTTACATCGTCACCCTCTCCTCCCCCCCGTCGCCGACGCAGTGTCCAAAACCGATTATAAAATTGGACATTTATGGTTGTTTAAACCGGATGGGAGGGAGCTAATTAATATGTGACCCAAAATATAATGTGCGCAGTACGAAATAATCTGAATTAAAGTGACCGAGCGGTAGATCTCAGACCTCCCTTATTCCGAGAGGCAGACAATAGAAATTCCTAGGAATATTCACAGTCTTCGGTCCTCATTTAAACCTGGCCACGGACTGTGTATTTTAAGAAAATCAAGGCGAATCGCAGCTATCTCATCGGATTGCCACACGCGCTCGGAAAAGGTTCATTAATGAATTAAATAAATAAATAAAGCGCGAGGCGTGAGTAATCCCTTTTGGAAAGCCAGCCCCTATTGTACTAACCACTAATAGTGACATTAAAGGTCTTACTAAAACAAAAGTGCTTTTTTTTTCGGGTTTTCCTGGGGCCGTTCCCAGGCGGCGGGAGCCGGCGGCCCCGCGGTGCGGGGACGGGCGGCGGGGTCGGGGCGGGGACGAGCGGTGGGGTCGCTCCGGTCTCTCCCGGCCGCCGGGGAAGGAGGGAGGGCAGGAGGAAGAGAAAAAGGGCGGGGGTCACTGCCGTGGGAGCTCTGGGTCTGCCCGTGACCTCCCTGTGTGTAGGACGCCCGCTTTGGGGCCTCTTAACACGATCTGGTGGGTTTGGCTGGGCGGGGAGAGCCGGGTTTGTGCGGGTGTCCTGGGGGGCAGATTGGTTAGAGTGTTTTTCCCCACTTTTTTTAAAATTTATTTTCCTGTGACTTCACCCTTTTTTTTTTCCTTTTTTCTTTTTATAAAATAGAAGTCTTGATTTTTACGCCCAGCCCTCGGCCGCCTTCCCGGCCGGTGACGCTGAGCCCGCAGAGAGGAGCGGGCGGCCTCGCACATCCCTGCCCAGCCCTGCTCCTTCCCAAAGCGCCCCTGAACTGGGAGCTTCCCCCCTCTCAGAGGTTCCCTGGCCTGGCCCGGGCGTTCCCCACGGGCTCCAGACCCATCGCGGCCCCTGGGATCCGGCGGTGCCGTCCGGGCTGGGATCCCTCGCCCCCCGTTGCAGACGGGGTTTAGGGCGAGGTGTCCTCGCTGCCCTCGCCCCGCTGCCTCCCCCTCCTCACGGGGTGACAGCGGAGCCTCGGACCTCGCCTCAGTGAGGGGCAAAAAGCTGTACGGAGCTCAGGGGCCGCCCCCCGGGAATTTCGTCGGGGCTCTCCCGGCCGAGGGAGGCACAACCGCGCTGGGGAAAACCCAAAAGCCAGGATTGGCGGCGAAGCCCCGGGGTTTGTCGTTGTCCCGAGGTTCCTTGTGAAGGGTGGGGGACCTTGCGCTCCGGGGGAGCCGGGGAACAGCCCAGCAGACACAAAGGAAATACTCCAAGTTACAGAGCAACCCGATACTTAACATTTAATACATCGCGAAGTTATTCTTTTAGCAGAATCCCAAGCTGAAAAGCTACCGGGCTTTCAAATGTGTGTGTGGACGAACTTTTGTACTCCGAGAGCAAAGGTGGGAGCTGTTCCCAAATATTTCTAGCTCTTATTACAGTTTCACTCACCCCGCTGCCTCTCTGGAAACTGGGAAATGGTACAAAGTCAGCGCTGAGGTACTTTGAGAAACAGCCAGAGATGTCAAAAGACGGAGGGGGCGGAGGGGGTATTTTGTCCGTGTTTGCCACAGGGAGGGGAACGCGTTTGCACGAAAATGCCCCCGGTTTTCAACGGCGAAAGCAGCGCGAATTTTGGGGTGTTTGTGTAAAACCCCCTGTGAGTCCGGGCCGGCGGTGTCGGAGCCGGAGCCGCCGCCCGGTGCCCGCAGGGGTCCGGCGGGCACAGCTGCGCTTGGGGCCGGTGCTTTCCCTGCCAGGCGTCCCTGTCCTGCCCTGCCCGCACGGCCCTGGGCCCGTGGGGGGACAGACACCGGTACAAGCACCAGGAAAAGCCGGGCAGACGAGGAGAGAGGCTCATCTCGCCCGTGTTTGCCGGCGGCGGGTGCCAGAAAAGAGAAGGCTGAGCCTGGCACTGTCCGGTCACGCTCCCGCGGACGGCCCTGGGCCGTGCCAGCTCCCGCTGAGCCCAGCCCCGGCTTTCCGGGCTTTCCGCTGCCGAATCCCCCCAGGTCGCTGGATCTGGATGATCCCTGACCCTCCAGCACGGCAAAGGAGCGGCGCTCGGGGCCAGGCCACCCCCGCGGGTGTTGCCGGCGTTTGCGGGGAGGATGCTCCAGCTGCCCGCTAGCAGGGAATTCTCTCTCCCGTCCAGGTAATTCCTGCTGAGAGGGGACATTCGGAAATGTTTCTTTTCAAACGACCCGTCCGGTGGCAAAGCCGTGTGGGACACCCTGCAGCACCCCCCGACAGGGATCCCTTCCCATCCCGGCAACATCCCCTCCCGAAGGAGCGGTGCAGGAAAGGCTCGCTGTGTATCGGCAGCGATTTTGGCCTCGCTCCAGGCCAGTGAGCGAATTTGTGCGTTGTTTACCGGCCGGGCAGGAGCAGCCCGGCGGAGCCTACGGCGTCCGTGTGTTTACAGGACGCGTTTGCAAATCTCTCGGAGGAAAAGTTAATGGGCGTTAGTCCTTTATTCCAATGTAAGGTTTTATTCGTTTCGTTTTCACCTTTAAAGCGATCTGCCGGCGGATTAAATGATAAAATCACCGGCTTTAAAATAAGCTCAGACGAATGCCAGGCTGATCCACCGAACGTGTTTACGTCTGATGCGCGTTCGCGATTGCGACTCCAATTTAAAATTCCAAAGGGAGCAAATCTGAGCAACTGACTTTTTTTTTTTTTTTAGCCAGATCTAGGAGAGAACCTGAAAATTTGTGCAGATTTTGGGATGCTGTGAGAGGACAGGACGGAGCGAATTGTCTCGCACGGGTGGGGCGGGGACGCGGCTCGTTCTTGGGGAGCTTCGTGAGAGCTCAAGAAATAAATCTGCTTCGTCTTTCGGAATGTAAGAGCTCAGGGCAGCTTTTACGCCGCTGCGTGTGACTCCCGTTGCGGGGCTGCAGTCTCGTATTTCGAGATTTGTAATTAGGAAATCGAAATAAGGGCAAACCTCGCGGCGCAGGGACAAACTGTGGAGTTTGCATTTGTTGCCGTCTCGGGGAAGAAACTGCAGGGTGACTCCGCGATTCCCAAACTTTTCTCCCCGGACGAGAAAGCGTTTCAGCAGAAAGGACCTTTTTGACCTGTCTCTGGAAGTTTAGGAGCCTTTTCCAAACGGAGGATCGGGAAACGGCGGAGAAAAGCGCGAGTTTTCGTTTGGCTCTTCCGAGCCAATTTCCCGCTGCTTCTTTCGGAGTAGGGAAGTTGTTCTTCCCCTTCCCACGGGAAAGCGCAGCCACTCGCTGCGAATTCCCGCAGTTTGGAGAGACCTGGAGAGATGGACACGGGGTGGGGGCGCAGACCCCTCTTTTTGGGCGCTGCTACTGCCTTGGGACGGCGGAAAGGAGGCGTCAGGGCCGGCCAAGGTCCCCGGTGTTCCCTGCCTGGCGTGGGAAGGTCTCTAGTGCTTTCCCGGAGGGAGCGGGACATGGAGCCAGGCTCCGCTGGCATCGGGAAGGGAATCAAAATTCTGGGAAAAGCACCGCGGGCAGGCGCGTCCTCCCCGCCGCCTCCCGTCCCTGCGGGGGGAGATCCTGCCCATCCCAAGGGATGGCCCAAGAGCGGAGAGAAATCCCCCCATCATTCCCAGGCCAGGTTTAAGTGGCCAAAGCACAAACGGACCCGTGAGGGTTTCAGGAGGGGCGTTCGGAATCACGGAGCCGGAGCTCAGGGCAGGAATTTCTGCCAGCTTCTTCCTCCCGTTCCGGAGCCGAGCGGGGCTCCCGCCGCAGCCGGGAGCGGGGAGGTTTCTTTGGAAGCACCTGGGCGGCGAGAGGGCACCGGGGGAGAACACGGGGCTCGGTTTCATAGCGGTGAGCCGGGGCAATTGAGGAATTCCAGGCTGGCAGCACCGAATCCCCGCCTCTCACCCAGGGCCACCGGCCCTTCCGCAGCGCCCTCCGGGCTCCGCGGCCTCCCCGAAGCCGAGGATTGGCCTTGCTCTCCAAAAACGAGGCACTAAACGGATGCGGTCGCGTCCTTCCCTTCCCCTCCATCCCTTGCGGGCAGTGGCCCCTGTGCCACCAGGTGCCCGCAGGAGTGCCCAGCTCTCGACCTGGCACGGTCTCGGCTCCAGCGGGGAGCTGCTGAAAGGCTTCTTTTCACCGAGGCAGCGGGAAACAAACAAACAAACAACCAAACAAACCAATGAGCACGCAAACCCCAGCCCACCCTCACCTCCTCGCCCCAAGGCAGCTCCATCAGAAACCTTCCACTGCCACCGGGGCGGTGCCGGGCGCTGGGGCCGGGCTGTGGGGTCAGGGCTCCGTGGGGCCGGGGGGGCGAAGCTGCGTCGGTCCCGTCCGTGAGCAGGTGAAGGGGCGGTCGGGGCACTTCATCCCCGACCGAGCTCCGGCCCTCTTTAACCTCCTCATCCTCATCCCTGGGCAGCGCGGGGTGGCCGCTCACAGGGACAGGGACAGCGAAACGGGGACGGTGCCGCTGCAAGGACGGGACGGGCCTGGCGGGCGATGGGAGCGTCCGTGGGGGCTCTCCGGGGAAGGGGAAAGCGCATCGGCGGGGATGCTCTGCCCGGAAAAAGAACAATTGCCTCCCAAAGCCCGTGTGTAGAAGCGACTCAGCCTTTCCCACCTCCAGGCCCGCACCCCGCGGGAGAAGGGGGAGCAAGGGCAGCGCAGGTCCCTCTCGGGAGGACGGGACTGAGCCTTCTCCTCTCCCTGCTCTACCAAATCCATGTTTCTTTTGCAGGTCTGGGCGACGCCTGGGGCCAGCCGAGCAGGATCGGGCCCCTGGATAACGTGGCCATGGAGCTCGGATCCCACTTGCTTCAGGTAGTGGACGCCTTCCTCCTCCCGTACGCGCTGCGCATCGGAAACTCGGGGTTGAGGTGTTGCCTCTCCTCCTCCTCCTCCTCTTCCTCTTCCTCCTGCTCCTCCACTTGCTCTTCAGCCCCGCACCACGACAGGAGCCTGGCTGAAGCCTTCACCTCATTCCCGAGCCTCGCCGGGCTGGGAGAACAGAAAACGAGACACCAAGCACTTGTATGCCCATTATTTTACTTTTTTCGCCCTTGATATTGGCAGAAGCAAGAGGCGCTCATCCCCTCTGTGCAGGCAGTGCCCCCCAGCCCTAAAAGCTTTAATCAGCAGCCCCGAAAGTGCCGGCGATGTCTCCAGGAAGCCGCCGGGGCAGGGGAGCGGGGAGGGGAAAGCCGGGAGGCAGCGCAGGGCTCCCGAGGGGGGAGAACACCTGGATTGGGTCTCCCGTGGACTCCAGCACCTGAAATGCCGCTGGAGCATTGGCTTCTCTGCTCTGGAACTCCTCCGAATTCAGAGTTTGGGAAGTCGTAGCCGGGCCGAGCGTGCCAGCAGGAAGGGGAAAAAAAAATTAAATTGCGTTTAACTCATTTTTTTAGTATTTTTAAAATACGTGCCCTTAACGCAGCGCGGGTTTTCTCCCCCGATTTTAAAGAGCCACTAAACCGTAAGCATTTCGCGGGCGGGTTTATTGCGGGAGGTGAATTCCTGGTCACAGAGCTGGGGCTGTTTTCACTGTTTCGCTCGGCTGGGGAGAAAAACCTCCACAGAAAATCTCTGTTCGGGCTCCGCGGCCGCGGCTTCGCCGGCTCCGACCTTTGGAGTGACGAGCGCGGTTATTTATTTGCTCCCACCGAGCATCAGCCGCTCTCCTGCGGGGAAAAGAGAGAATTTTGGGAGGCTGCTTTGGAGCAGGAGGCACTGACCGCACCCAGGCAATGGCAGAGCTCGAAATTTTCTCCTGGGGAGGCATTTCCAGCCTCGGAGATTTTATTTCGAGTAGCTGATGTCCTCTGAGCTGTTCCAGAGTCGCGAGCCCACCTGAAAATGCCGATTTAGTTCTGTATAATACCTGTATGATAATATAATGTGTATATTAAAATACAGACCGAGTGGTAGGAGTCATTGTTGTTCCTCCTCCTGCTCCCTGGTTTTGTCTGGCGCTGATGGAATTTACACAAAATTAAAACTCTGACCACCTGTAATTCTCGTTTTACAGGTCAGTTATTTCTGAATGACGAATGCTGGAGGTTTTAATAAACCCACGTTTACTGCAAACCTTTTTTTTTTTTTTTTTAATAAGAGTTCTTAGACTGAAATTTTCCGTGTGAATTTTCACCTTTCCCGTACACGAAATTTTGGGATGTGCTGCAGTTACAGCAGCATTGACACAAGTTTATTAATGATACTGGCTAAAGACATTGCAAGACAACAGTGATTAAAGCAAAATTCTGGTTAAGGGTGTAATAATTTTTTCCCCTTTATAATATTTCTATAAAATTTAATTTATATTAAAAAAAAAAAAAAGGCAAAGAGTAATCTGGTTCCAATTATATGCTGTAGAGTCATTAGTAGGCCAGAGAATAATTTGGAATATTTTCTTATTGGGGTGGCACTAGAGGTGCATGAAGCAGACAGGATTTTATTGCTTCTCTTCCAGCTGAGTGACTTTAAATGGATTAAAACAGGTGCTTGTTTTGCCAAAGCACTGTAAGAATTATTTTTCTCTTCCAAATATGTCGCCCAGGGATATTCCCACGTGCGAATATTCACTGATATTCACGTGCCGTGTGTCCATCAAAGCTTTCTGCACCGGCTAGAGATAATGGAGACTTTTTGATACCAGATACTTAGGAAAAAAAGCCTGAAATTGGGCACTGAAAAACCAAGGCCCCCCCCTCCCCGCCCCAAACTGAGAGGTTTCATGATTTCCAAAGCACGGCCAGTTTTGGCTCAGCTTTGCCACTTTATGTATTTTTTTTTTCACGTGAATAATATCTGACTAAATCAAAACTTCAGTTTTCACTCGCACGAGCCATGTTCGCCTCCCAGCCAACATCCTGCCGAGAAGAATTTGTAGGGTTGGACCTCAAGTTTGCATTGGTTGAGGTTTACAGACTGCGGGGAGAAAACTCAAGAAGCACAAATATCTCTCTTCGAGTGTGGTGAAGTTTTGGATGCCGATTTCTTTTTCTGCTTTCTTTTTGGAAGTTTCAGAGCGGAGAGCCCTCTGTTCAGAAATAGACGATTGAAAATACAGACAAATGTAACCATTGCTCGTGGTGCCAGGAAATAAATGGCAAATACCAGGGAGCTGGGGCTGCCAACTGTGGCCTAAAAAATGGCTCACGTAGGGCCTGACTTCCCCCTGAGCGCCGCAGAGCTCAGGATTTGGGCTAAGCACGAAAAAGAGCCTGAATCAACAGCAAAATATTCCCTGAAAGCGGAGCAGCAAAGCTGCATCTATGGGGGAATGAGGTGGATTTCACAGCGTCCCTGAGTTTAAAGCAACAAAATCAGATAAAGCTTCCTATTCCTTAAATTTTGCTGCGTGCTGCTGCTGAAATCAGACAGAAATCATCTTCCAAATTATCTTTTTTTTCACTGTGAATGGTTCAAACCGATTTCCTACTTCTTACCCCGTGCATTTCTCTTCCTTTCAGACCTTGGATGGCTTTGTTTTCGTCGTGGCGTCCGACGGCAAAATAATGTACATCTCTGAAACGGCCTCCGTGCACCTTGGCTTGTCCCAGGTACGGGGAAAAGCTAAAGCAGAAATAAAATAAAGCTGCTGAATGCAAATTTGGGGACCTGCTAATCACAAATTTGGGCCCTCGCGTTCCTACCAAGTCATTTCTTCCCAGGGCTGCTTGAAGGGTTGGCTTTTTTCTCTCCCCGAAAACGGCCCGGGGAAAATACTCCAATTTCCTTGACTTGCCACCACATCACGGCTGTCTTTATATCTGTTCTTGTTCATTGTATTTTACTCCTCATTACCTTTCAGGAGGGCCATAAATAACACGATATTGCAGCCTGCAGATCTGGGCAGGGCCTGAAACCCAAGCCCGGAGCAATAGGGCTGAAATAAAGCTCAGGATTCTGAGTCTGGGAGTTTTTAGATTGTGTGAGATATTGAGGCCGCCTATGAAAGGGAGAGGAAATCTGATGTGGAGCGGGAGTTTTATGGTAAATGTGGAGAAAAAAAAAAAAAGGAAAAGGGGGGCAGATTTATGAGTGTTCACATGGAATTCAGGGTAGTTTTTCCTGAGTTTTTCCAGCTCAGTGGTCTTTTCAGTAAAGCGTTTTATATGGTTGTGATAGAACTCATAAAACTCAGTTTACTACTGTTCTGCACCAGAAGTATGAGGGGGTTTTATTGGGGTTTTTTTCCTCTTAGATGGACATTTCTAAATATATATATATATTTTTTTTTTTGCCTTCCTGGGATAGGCACCAGGGCAAAGAGCCTGAATTTGCTGCAAAATGCAGCTTTCCATATCTTTGTCTGTGTGACTGGAACTCACTGGGAGCACCTGACCTAAAGTTTGCCAAAGTCTCGCCAAAAAAAACTCCTCCTTGATTTCAGCAGGCCCTGGATGAGGCTTGCAGGAAGCTGAAGTGCTCAGTTGTGCATCAAACACTTATAAATAAATAAATGAAGGGAAATAAAGCCTGAACAGCAGAGGGGAGAAGGGAATGGGAGATGAAGGGGAGAATATTCTGAAAATACCTGGTTAATTTAATTTCCATAAACAGAGAGGGGACTTTAGCGGTGGGGATTGTTTGTGGGCTTTAATTTTGGTGGTAAGCAGTATTTTTAATTGAAAAAATGTGAAGTTCCTTGCACGTCTTTATGCCAGTGCTACTAGAATGAGTGGCTATGAGAGAAAATAGAACTCAGGAGGTAGAGAAAACAAGAATACAAACTCAAACTCCATTTCCTAGCCTCTCTTTCTCTAATATCTTGAGAAAAAAGTCATGTTGGGAAGAAACAACCACCATAAATACTCATTTTTTTTTTTTTTTTAAGCTGTTAATTTTAAAAATAGGAGCAGGAAACATTCTTGGTTCAGTTTGTTCAGTTCACTCTGTTACGGCTCAGCTTTAGTTGTTTCACGCCATTTCATTCATGCTCAACTTCCTTTCAATATTGCCTCCCTTGGAAATAAACTTCCCTACGGAATGTCCCTATTTCCTACTTGTTTTTCAACCATTTTCTCTCCCCCTGAATTTTGGCAAGGATCCACCAGGCTGCTGCCTGCTCAAATCCACCCGTTCCATCAGTGCCATCATCCCGAAGCGCTGAGGGTTCCCATCCACCCATCCTGGGGCAGAAACTCCCCGCCCTGTGTTGTTTGCTCCCTGATCTTCCAGGTTTTTGCCCAGAAATTGTTCTTTCGGAGGACTGTGGAGCCACCAGGTCTTGTAGGTCTCGGTATTATCCGGTTATTTGGAGAAATTAAAGAATTATGGCATCAGCGGGATGCTAAACAGACTTTGGGACGTGCAGGAAGAGGGGACTGGGAGCGCCACACAGGTTTTTAATCCTATTTATCCCTCCTGGTCATCTGCACTGACTGAATTCCACGTGCATGGAAATATCTGTAAGTTCTTAGGGCGGGAGGTGCTGAGGAAAATCAGCAGGTTTGGTCAAGTCGCTTTTTGAAGGCGGTTTAATCAGCAAGATCCCAAACCTTCTGCTCCGGCCGAGGTTTGTAAATAAATGAGCCTGAAAGTTGTGGGATCTGAAATTTGAGGGCCTCTCAGAACACGGCATTTCACAGCCCATGGGGTTTCTTCATAAATAAAACCCCCAGTTATCAAGGGAGTGACTCCCCGCCCTTTACCCACCCTGATTTCTCAGCAGGCTGCGCTTGCTCTGCCTCAATATTCCGTTTTTGGGGGGACAATTTCACTTCAAGCAGTACCAGCACCAACACTGGGCTGCCCCCATTCCCTGGGATGTCCATCCATTAACCCTGGGGTATTCCTGGCAGCTTCCAGGGCCTCTAAAGGAGCTCTTGTTCCCCGGCCTCTGGAAATCGCTGGGATTTTTGCCACTGACATCAACGAGGATGGGACTGGGCAGGAGAAGGAAATTCCCCCAGCCGTAACTCCGCGCTGAGTTCCCAACAAGTGCTCTCGTGGAGCCGCAGCCAACACAAGCTGCGAGCAGAGGGGTGGTGGCTGCAGAAGCTCTTTTCGAGTGGGCACAGAAAGGCCTTTCTATGAAATAATTTGACAATTAACCAGCCCACACATCCACTTGCAGCTCGAGGGCCGTTTGTTTAAAAATAGACACTGAAACGAAATCAAAAGGCCATTTAAATGTATTTTTCCAGGCTGTTTTTGGAGGCCTACTACAGTGGCCTTCCTCTTCAGGTTGGTGCTGGATTGAACATCAGCGGGAAGAAATGAGAGCTGGAGAAAAAGCTGGGGTGGCTGAACCAGCCACCCATTTAAAACCAGCTGTAAGGGTTGTTTTTAAGCACCACCTCATTTCAGAAACGAGAGTTTCTCGAGATCCACACCTTCCTTNTTTCAGAAACGAGAGTTTCTCAAGATCCACACTTTCCTTTGCGGCCCTGCCACTCCGTTTGTGGTTTGGAGCTCGATTTGCTCCCAGCTGCAGCAGGAAAAATTGGGAATTCTGCTGGAGGACCCCCTTCTCCTCCTCCTCCTCCTCCTCCTCCTCCTTCTCCTCCTCCTCCTCATCCCACTGGCCTCAGCCCAGGGATGAACTGACTCGTGCTGCTTGGGACAGCCCATTCCTCACCTCTTTTATTTCCATGGATAACAAACAGCTCCAAATTCCCCAAATGTTTCTTTCCCCTCCGAGTCCAAAGGCACAAAAAGGAGAGGAAAATCCTCTCGTGAAACAATGGGGAAAGGCGCATTTTTGGTTCATTTTGAAGGTCTGGAGCTTATTCTGGCAATTTTCTGGATCCATGAGGGAGCCAGGCTTATCTCTGACTTTTGATAAATCTTGAAATGTTTAACCACAAACATCTGAACTTCTCCAGGAGTTTATTTTGCTTTCATCAAATGAGTCTACGAGAGGCAAAAATATGAAATTATTCGCTCTAGAATCCATCTACTTAGTCCTGTGTGTTTATTATCAATCATTCCCTGGCTGGAAAAAAATACCTGAATTCCACATAAACCCCCCCCGTTAGTAGGAAATGCTGATTTTTGGTATTTACAGCTATTAAAAACTGCATCAAGGAAGCTGCTTTAATAACCTGAGTCACGGGGTTTTTTAGCTTTATGAATCGAACCGTATCGTTTGTGCATTTTTTTTCCCAAGTTTTCGGGGTTTCATTGCGGGCTTTAAAGGAGCCTGGGTGTGCCCTGCCTAGCGGGGGGTGAGATTCCAAATTATGGATCCGTGGTTCGGTTATTTGACTCTTGCTCGGCCCCCATCTCTTTGCTGGTGCCTTTATGGTTTTAAAGTCGATTTTTAAAGTCAATTTTGGGGTCAGTTGTGCCTTCACCTCCTGCTGATTTTCCTGGGCTTGCAAATAAACCGAGCAGAATAAAACCCTTTTCTGTGCGTCTAACGAGGAAAACCAGTCGTTATTTCACAAAGAACTTGAATTTTAGACATAAACATTGGGATAAAAATGAAATTCCGGATAAAACCGTGGCCTCGGGCCTGTGAATCCCGTGAAAAAAAAGTGCATTTCCACGAGGAATCATTTTTAAAAAAGGTGATGGATTTGGGAAAAGCAAGAGATTTCCACGAGTTACACATTTTAAGAGAAAACATCAGCTACATTTGATGAGGTTTGTCAGGTCGATTGGGGGTTTTTTATGCAAGAAAGTCTCTATATTGAGGGGAAAGGTTGTTCACACACAGCCACCCACGAATTCTATTTTTTTTTTATTTTGGAAGGTAAATCCTCTGCTCCAAATGTTTTCATTCCGAGGGCAAACCATTCAGGGGAGAAAAAAAAAATCACTCTTAGGCAAAGATAAAACAATAAAAAGAGGGTTGTAAGGGATGCTCCTTTTGGTGTGAACACCGACCCCAGAGTGGCAATTTTTGTCATGTTCTGAAAATGAAACGTCCGTAGCCATGAGAATTTTCAGGTTTTTTTTAATGTAGGTGATCTGGAGATTTATGGAGACACCTGTGGACATTTGCAGGATGTTCCTCCCCTTGTAATTACAAATCAACAGCAGAATTTCCAGGCGTGACTCACAGGGAGATTTTGGGTTTTCCTTCCTCTCTGACAAAAAATTGGGGTATGGGGTGCTCCTGCAACAAGTCCCTGCCTGTTTCTGGCCTGAAAAGGAGCAGCCAGTGCTTTT
This sequence comes from Gymnorhina tibicen, assembly GCA_013399875.1. Lineage (NCBI taxonomy): Eukaryota > Metazoa > Chordata > Aves > Passeriformes > Artamidae > Gymnorhina > Gymnorhina tibicen. The sequence continues at coordinate 169,858 of VXAZ01002650.1, read as the reverse complement.
TAAGGGCAAATTTAGAGAAAATTATATAAATGAAGCAGCGTAAATAATCTCCTTCCCCTTTCCTTCCTTCCTTCCTTCTTTCTTTATCTTTCTTTCTTTCTTTCTTTCTTTCTTTCTTTCTTTCTTTCTTTCTTTCTTTCTTTCT